>VZTL01031715.1:7551-42322 GCA_013400535.1 Scopus umbretta
TGTCATTTACAAGCCATGATTAAAATAAAACTTCCTGCTGGGGAACGTGAAAACCTGAGCAGAAGCCCACTCACCCTGAAAATTATTAGGTCAGGAAAACTTAAATTTGACAAACTGCTAATTCACGCTATTTAACTGCTCTTTACAATCCAAGTAGCAGTGTAAATAAGAAAGATAATAAACTCTGATGAGAGATTAATGTCTGACTGAAGCAGTAATTCCTTTTCAAAGAAATATAATCGACAGATTTATGACGTAGAGTGGAGGAGCTATCGCAATTTAATGGATAACGGAGTGCAGGACAAATCCTGCTCCCAGTTGTACTAAACACATTTTTGTTCTAGACGCAGAAGTTTTACGTAGTTTTAATGTATTCATTCTTCCAGTAGTATTCCTCGGCCTGTAGAAGAGCTATGCAAGGCTAGGTGGTTACTAAAACATTTCACTGAAATAACCTGTATCAGGAACGTAAATTTAAGCAGGAGAAAAACTGGAATAGGTATTTGCATCACTTAACTGTAGTCGTCAATCAAAAACGGCTGTGGCAAAGAGAAGGAGGAGCGCTGCGATGAGGAGAGGGGCTGAGGACAGCCGAGTCTCCGGCGCAGCCCCGCTTATGCCACAGGCAAGGCCGCGGCTGCCATTTTGGGGCCCGGTGAGGGAGAAGGGCTCCAGCCTCTCCCGGTCCCAGAGCAGCACCAGGAGCACCTGCGAGGAGTCGGTTTGGGGTTGGGAAAAATTGACATCACCTTGGAGTAACTGGAAATGTTTTATCTGCAGATAATCCACCTCCCTGCCCGAGGACACGTAATCCCCCAGACGACTAACTAGTTGTACGAATTCGGAGGGTATTAGTCTTTCCATAAAACACAAGGACTTGGAGAGGTTAAATGAGGTATTGATAATCAAACGCAGAACACATGCTGTGGGTGTCACTGCACAATGAATCAAATTATCAAGGGATGTAAAAACCAACGCGATCAGTTCTCTTTAGGCTAACGCCAGAAGTCTGTACAAAAACAAGAGGAATTTTTAAAAGCTTCCATTTGAGGAGAAATTAGACAAAAATCAGAATTATCAAAGTCTGGTGGGAGGATTCATGACTGGAGCATTTAAAGTCTCTAAATACATCCAGTCAGGAAGAACAGCATGCCTAGCTAGGGCTAGGGAGAGAAAGTGTTATTGCTTCAAGTTATTCACACATCAGACATCCAGGCCCTGGAATGGATTAAAGTCCTATCTGACAGCAGCAATCATTAACGTTTTTTTTACAGAGTACCATATTAGATCAAAGAGCAGAATTTAACATGTATGATAAAGAGAAGAAAAATGCATTATCCAAGATGACATCAGTCTGGAGGACATATGCTAGTTATCTTATGCTGCCATTACTAAAATGTCTCTAAAGAAGGTGGAAATGATCACAGCCTGGTTACATTCGCTGTGTACAAACACAGCTCGTGCCCAACGACATATCCATAAATGTAAATGACAACTGGACTGCTTAATTGCTCCGGGGGGGGGGGAACAAACTATAGGTTCCATTATTACGAGAGAAGATTGTTATACTTTAAAAAATCACCCTGAATAAAAGGAAAAATGAAAGCTGAACTACAAAAAGCCTGTCTCTAAAAGTGTAAGAAAAAAATCCTGATTGCATTGCATAAAAAATTTAAAAGATAGCTGGAAAGCACTAATAAAAAAGAACTGTGGCAAATAGTGAGGCACAATAATAAATAAATTGAATCTATCAGTGAAGCATACAACCATTACTATCTTAGGATTTTTAAAACATCAATACAGATGCAAAAAAATGATTATTCAGTAAGTGTGCCTGTTTAGATCTCGAAAAACAGGAGATATGTGGATCTGCTACACAGTTAATTTAGTAGGGGTTTTACCCCTACAGTAATTAAAGAAAACCAGTCATCTACTAATGGTGGATTTTAAAAATGAGCAAAACTTTTCATCCAGTTCTTCTATAAGAATTAGCTGATTTCTAATACATCTTGGTATACTGCAGAAGTTCCAGAAGACTAATAAAGGACTCTCTTTGGGCAAAAATTGTGAAGTGCAAACCAAATGAATTGTGTACCTGCAACTCATTAGGCTGATTTTGATCCCAAGCAAAACAGCAAGCAGCTGTCAAGTAAGCAAAGAAATAAGGAATTGGAAGAAAAAAATTCATGTCGTTCACCTTGGTTTTATAAACATGTTTTTAAGTCTTCTCCAAAAAAGTTTGCTATCAGCTTTAGTTGACAAAAAACAAAATCTCTGTGAGACATTTAATGTTGAAGCACACAGTGTTCTAATAAAAAAATAGCACTACACAGAGTTAAAGTGGCACATTTAAATGTGCTAAATGTGCACATTACTATGCTAGGCTGACAACTCTAAGAGTTACTGTTAGATATTCATTGCTCACTCGAGGTGCTGCTACTAGGGGTCTTTGAACATCTGTTCTTGGCCCTATATAAGTTTGTAGTACTTTTACCAGTAATTTAGGAAAAACATACGGTCATATAGCTTAATATACAATGTTTTGCAGAGTTGTGAATACAAAAAGCCTTTACATAGGGGGATCCTGATTGGAGTCTTCTATGCTGGAAAGCTCTGAAAATGCCACATAAAGGGATAATCAACTCAATGTTTTCTATGAGAGTTAACATAGATCCTAGTTGTATAAACAAATATCAAGAAGACATAACTAAATGGTATTATGTTTGCATAAAATTTTAATGATGCTATTCTTCAAGTACTCTCCAGTTCTTGCATAGGTATTTTAAAAGATTTTTTTTTAAAATATGGAGAGGGTTCAAAAAATGAACTATAAAATACCCATATCCTGCTTAGGTTCCTTCCCCTTCTCTGAAAGAAGAGCTTCTTTCTAGAAACTGCAAAACCACGTTTTCCAAAGAAAAAATTACTCTTAACTCCAAGACACTTCTAAAGAGCAAATATTTTGCCTTTGAAATACACCTCATTGCACCAGATGGTGTATGTATATATATATTTTTAAATGTTCCTGTGGATGAATACTCCCACATATTCCTTACAATAGCACCTTCATCACCGTTCAAATTATCGAGACACACTCAAAGGCACACAATTGCAAACTTAGTCATGCAAAAGAGTAGCAAAGTGGAGTAATCGGGAACAAAGAATGCCATTCAACTGCATAAAACTCTTGTGCTCGTTAACATCCCTAGTAGCAGTGCTACTATTTAGTACTTAACACTTTTAAATACAAAAATCTAGCACACCAACTGTAAGGAAGTTTTAAGTTGTGCATATTTATCCCACAGACTGGAAAGACTCCTTCTAGTTAGTTCATGTTTTATTTATACATTTAATGCACCCAATTCTTGAAGGCATAAAGCACAAGCTTCTTACTGCTAGGTTCTGGGCCACCTATAGCTTCACTGCCATTGACATATCTACTGTACATCGTGGGTCAGTTACCTCTTGTGCAGGTGTAACACCAATGACCTTAGTGGATTTCTGCCTACTTTACGACACAGAGTGGGAGAAGAACAAGCCTTATGGTGAGATCTTCATCTGCTCTCAATGAAGCTCAATTATTCTACATGGAGCTATGCTGATTCCTCAGCAAAGAAATCTTGACCCATCTCCTTCACTCAGCAACAATGCCAAGTTTAATCTTTTTCTTCTAATCTGCCTCTACATCTTCCCCTCAAGTTTCTACAAATGGGATATTATCCTGGTACGGTAACTCCTCCATCATGTCAACCCTACCTTAAATTTTTTCTTACCCATTTGAAAGCCTTAGTGTAAAAGCTGTCTTTGAATGAACATGTCTTTGCTGTAAACGAAACTTAAAAATTAAAACTAAACCTCAGATAGCAGCTCCCAGAGACCTAAAATACTGACCTGAACTACAGTCAATACTATCTTCTTTCACAGTTAGCCAAGTTGTCAGCAAAAAGTAATCGTTCAACTGCATACAAAAGTGTTGTCACATCATACCTGACAAACTTGCCCTACAAAACCAGAAGACATTTCCTCTGAGCCTTACACACCAGACTGCCAGTCCTTAGCAATATTATTCAGGCCACATAGGAAATGGCCAAAGAAACACATTCATTGCTTTCAATACTGCTTACCGGTGCTTTACTATTTAAGCAGATTAGTCATCTCACAGCATAATACCTCCTAGTCTCTCTCAA
The DNA here is from genome assembly GCA_013400535.1 of Scopus umbretta. NCBI lineage: Eukaryota > Metazoa > Chordata > Aves > Pelecaniformes > Scopidae > Scopus > Scopus umbretta. The sequence goes on from VZTL01031715.1 coordinate 11,739, forward strand.
ATACAGATAAATGCATAAAATCCACACAGAGAACTGAGCGCATAAGCTCTAGCACACAGAACTCTGTATGCTTCTGCCATGTCCACTAGAAGTGGATCAAAAATGACAGTAAAGGAGAAAAAGTCCAGTATTTTTTGTTCCCCAAATACTCTGTTGCTCCCAGTAGAGAAACAAGATGGTCAGGCAGCAGGTTATAGCTTTTCAGTTTCCCGGGAAGAATTTCTACTGTCTTGAGTGCCGCCACAGGCTTAATTTAGCAAGGATCAACTGAAAAATAGGAATGATTAACAGAAAACTGCCATAGTTAAATTCATACCCTTCATTTCTATAAATACATTTCTACAAACCTGCACTAAATAATAAAGGAACATCATGAGGAAAAAAAAATAATTTCTGCCATCATGATTGCATTTTTCTTTTCAGTAACTTCTTGAATTGAAGGTCCAGATATAATCTCTACTTTCATCTCTCCTTGTCTAGTTTGTGCTGCAACAGTAATGCTGTTTCAAGACTCTTAAGGTTTTTTCATTTAACTAGCAAAGGAAGTAGAAAAGCACCACATCACAGAATGCAGAACAAGAAAAGGAGCTTTGAAATTGTTATTCCTTTAAGAAGGCTGCTGAGTAATAATGCTGGTTAAATTATGCAAGGAACACTGCATTCTCCCACAGACACACATTTAATATCTCCTGAGATTTGGTGTATTACATAGTCGAATGGAAAATGTGAAGATTCTTCTATAAGATTTATTTGTAAAAATGCTCCTGGAGATAGTAACAGTTCCATAGAGAAGATTTTAGCGATGGATAATTTTTCATATATATAGCATCAGTATTAAAATGGAAATTAAGTTCATAATAGTTTTAAAAAAAATTTGGAATGTATAGTTCCTTTCAAAGTCCCAACTCCCAGCCCCAAAAGCAGCAGTCCTTGTTTGTGCAGTAGGTTTCAGACAAGGTGCTGCATGTCTTTTTCTGCACTGACGCAATTTTTTTTGCTTTTTCATCCATGGCTCTTCTACAATGGTGTGAAGCATTTTTGCTGAAGCATTTCATATAGATGTTCAGTATACAAAACTCCCTCTCACCCAAACAGAAATGCTGAGCTACGATGGCAGCTTCAAGCAGAATTTCTATTTAGTTGTTTATTTTTCCTCAGTGACAGAATACAGTTTGTTTTGGTGTGTCGTCTTCCATCTCCCCAAGACGTGCCACGCACATGTCTTGGTAGAATATTCACTGAACAGTGATGTAGACAGGAGGCTAAAGAAGAAAGCTGTGTAAATAGGAACCAAAAGACTATGAAACTTTACTGAAGGTCCAGATAAGTGTCTTTGCATGTGAGCTGCAGCCTTTTTGTCTCTTCAGAGGGCCCCACACAAACTTTAGCAGTATTTCACAGAGATCCAAGAGACTTTTAAAGATACTTAGTTATGGATACTCTCTTCCTTCTTTTCTTAAGAGAAGCATTTCTTAAAGACCTTACTCATTTCCCAGAGGCGTACAACGCAAAGCAGTATACTGATCAATGAAAACTCTGGTCTTGCAGAATTTAACGGCAAGATAGAAACAAGCCATGGGTATTCCGATACGAACAGCAACACAGAGCAGGAAAGCTTACAACAGCTTTTGCAGAAGAAGAGAACAGCAAAACGTAAGGAAGGAGAAGAAAGAGGAAGCAAGGGTTTCCAGGGACCATGCTGGGGTTGAATCACACTGATAATTTATTTGAAAAGAAGGGGGGCGGGAAGGGGAACAGCAAAGGAAATCACAGCTCTGCTGAAGAAAATGGCAAACTTCCATTGACTTTAACAGGCGAGCATTCAACCCAAGCAAGCTGAACAAACCCTTTAAACTGAATTTACATCCCTGCTGCAGCAGTTAGTCAAAAAAAGGAAGATCTTGTTTTTCATGAGATGGAAACCCAAGTTAAATATAATTCCATTTCGCTCATATTTATTAAACACTAACATGATTCACGACTCAGCTGAAAAGTCACTAATAAGAGCTAGAAAACTCCCACACAGAGCAGGACTCAGGTAATCATTGTTAGCAGTAAATATTGAGAAAAATATGAAGTATAATGCTATTAGTAGAGAAGGACTGCTGCAAACAGAAAATATGGCAAGCTGTGAAGTGTTGGTTGGGTAATATTGATGCAAGTAAAGACACTGTACAAATTGAAAAGATGGTCAAGGAGAGTCACTTTGTAAGAAAAAAAAGATGCTAGCACACATAAATGAGTATCTGATACAGTATTCCTTGAAATCAATAGATGTTTTGAGCATGCTATGAATCCAGTACTAGATACCAAGAGCAGCAAGCAAAAAAAGAAGAAAAATGTGATATTTAGGGGAGAATCTGTTTTCATTTCTAATGCAACTGAAGAAGGTGAAGTTTGCATTTTGCAAGACTGAATGCCTAGATCCCAAGGAAGAACACAAGGCAAGCTAAGTATCTCAGACCTGCATAAAAACCTGAAATTAATGGATGAATAATTGTTCAATATTAAACCCAAATTATTCATTACTAAACACTAAAAATTAAATCACCATGTATGCCAACGCTGTCATTATCCTGAAATTATGCTCATGCATGTGCACATTAAAAACTGAAGTTGTATGTAGAAAGAGACATGGGGAAAGGGTCAGGACAAGACTATCTTGATTGAACACAACATTTTAGCATAAAAAACATTACAGGGCTGGAAAAATTTTACTTCCTTTCATGTAACGTAGTCAGCCCTTTAGCTTTCTTTCCAATATCTCAAAATTAATAAGGCATACAGCTGATACAGGTAGAAAATATGTTGTTGTACTTAAAAGAAATTAAAACATTCACTCAATTTTAATTAGCCTAATTATTTCTGTACAAAATCTGGCTCATCCATGTGCACATTAAGAAAAGGGTTTTATATTAATGTACATCTGTCATAAACAGTACAAGTCTAAATTGTAGAATATATTTACATCTTTTTCAGGACTGCTGTAAAAAGAGAAGAAAAAGGAAAATATTGATGCATTCAAACAGTGTGCATCTTGCTTTGTAATGTAATTGGTTTTTCTTTTCCTTAACACCTACACAGCTTATGTTCCTAGGTAGTACGGTTTAAAGAATAAATACAGACCCAGGGTATCAACTTCCAAAGAAAAAACTTGTAAGAAGCTGTTTGCAGATTTGCATTTTGTTATTTCAGAACACGATAGTCAAGTTCAAGTTTTTGCTTCTTGAGACACTTAAACCAGCTGAAAGGATTTTTGGTTTTGTTTCTAGAGTTCATATCTAAAGATCCAATACAGCTACTGTATCTGTTAATGTAAATTCTTTCCCTACAGGCTTTCATAAAGGGGTCAGGAGCTATTAAGCTACATACAGAATAGAACACAACATTTTCCTCTGGAAATGAAAGTGCCTCTTGCACCAATGATATCCGTGATGGTCCTACAAATATGCAAATGAAGAAGAATCAGAGAGAAGGGTGGCATGCAAGCTGATGAACCTTTATATTCCAGGGAATCGCCACGTGGGAATATGCTTAACTTGGAGAGAACAGTGAGTTTTTCAAGCCATTCTTGAGTTGACTCTCTTAAAATTGCGTGTAATCACAAAACATTTCTGAGATGTAAAGGGAGACCATGGTCAGCAAAGAAACAAAACCACGTCTACGATTTCACATTCGCAAATGGCACAACACAGATGAGCACGTGCAGTGTGACTGCTGCGTCGCCGCAAGAAACGCTGAGCCATACCTTGAATGCTGTTGAACAGAACTTACCCCTGGGGGGCCACGTATCAGGGGAGGGCTGGGCTGGGAGTGGAAGGAGAGGACACCATTTCATGGAAGGAAAGAAAGAAGGAAACAATGGCCAGGTGGTCAAGTTCAGTCAAGTATTTGCTGTGGCTAAATGAAGAGTGTTGTCTGCTGTGCTATTCCGAGAGAACTGGAAGGCCGAGTTGCCTGAATTCAACTCCTGCAACTCTGGGCTCTGTTATAAATGAGATGCATTTCTCCCAAGGAAATGGAGCATAGTGAGCATTTATGGTCCTCTTCATTTAACTTTGTTTTGCAACAACTTTGAGCAGTGTGCTTATGAATTAAGCACCAGTCTTTCCCCAAATGGGAAAAGTGATTTTTAAGTGATGTGACTTATTAGAGGTGGCTTATACCGACAAGTCACACAGTGAGATAATAGCACAGCCAGAAAAAGAAATATATAGGTCTTCTGGGACCAACCTGGTAGGGATGAGTTTGTAGAGGAACAGCAGCTGACTAAAACTGAACCCAGCAGGGACAGACATCATCCTGACTAGCAAGCGAAACACTAGCCTACAGTCATCATTACTTGTCAAGTATAGACCTGAAACACAGTCACTTTACTCTACACTTCAAAGTGCTCCAGGATTCCTCCCTGATGCTCAGTTTGGCATAGTTTCTCAGTTTACAGGAACATTTTTCTACCACCTCCAGTTGAGGATGGTCCTCAATCTGAACGGCAATAACCTTCTCATAACTAGGTGTGCTTTTGTCACCTCCCAGAGTATCCAAATCATCAAAGGGACGTTTGAGACCACGAAGTCCCTTCAAGAATACACCTGTACAGGGGACAGACTGTTCCTCAAGGCTGGCATGAACATTCACAGCAATACTTCAGATCTCACTACTGGATTTCATATATGAGATGTACATTCAAAAACACACACAAACCATAGCAAAGGAAAAACATTAATAAACAAAATTCTCTTAATACCTTAAAAATCTCAACAAGTTTCTCTAGAAAGAGAATCATGCCTCACACAGACTGCTCACACGGCTTTTTAGGAAAACATTCAAAGTCTACAGTGATGAAGATGGTATAAAAACGCGCAAACTGAAGACAGTGGAATTAGGTCATAGAATCCCGAATCTCACTAGTTTTCTCTTCTGACTCATATTATGCCTGCCAACATCGTGCAATTGTTATTTGTAAGTGCATATGCCCAATAATTATGTAGAAAATACCTATTTTAAAAGTGCCTATATGTTTTCATATGGAACTACTGCAGTATGCCTATATCCCCATCTATATAAAAAAATAGAAATACAGGGGAAAAAGGGAATTTTTCACTTTAAGGAACCCTATAATTTTCACTGGCACATTTTAAAAATTTCTGTTTTCTTCTGGAAAGAAGCTAAAAGGAGGAAGTCTGATCTATGCAATAAATCTTATTTCCTGTCCTCTGCTACTGTGCATTAGCTGCTATTCCTTTTAAACTTTCCTTGCATCTTGTAGGTAATACAAGGCCAATAAAACTGGTTTTATGCAACTTGTGTAGTTCTAATATTATTATTATTCTAATCAAAAAATGTATTATTACTGCAAGCTCCCTCTCCATTTTTCAGTAAATAGTTACATACATTTTTAGAATGCTGCTGGTGCTTTGACTGCAGTATGTTTCTTTTTCTAAATTGGTTAGAAATCAAGCAGTAAAGTATAATCATGGAAGTGTAATAGGGATGGACAAAGCCTATGCAAACTAAAATCACGCTTTAGACATATTTATGTAAATGATACTCAAATAGAAAGCAACCCTTTGATGACGATAAATATCTAACAACATAGTATTGCTCATATGTGCATTTGACTAAAGCCAAGTTTTAAGATGCATAGACTATTAGAAGCTTTTCTGTTATTGGCTCTGCTCGCAAAGCTAGTATGTTAAATCGTTGAAAGTTCGGTGGTTTTCTTTTCCAGGGCTGCCCTACAGGTGATGAAGATGTTCAGAAACAAAAAACCCCTACATCTATAGCACAGGGTTATTCAGAGAAAGGCCATTTCTCCCAGGTGGAATTAGATTCTATGCTCAAGAAAGCAAAAATGAATGAGCAACATATATCATAATTAGTCTTAAAATTTATACAACATAAATAGAGCTGTACTACAGGGAGCCTGTCCTGTCCGTGGCAGCACACAGAGCTTAAAGTACACTCCTGTAGTTCAATACTTTTATCTTTTCCTCACTGTATGATGCTTCTTGGCAACTCTACAGTTCAGTGCATTTCACACACTGCAGAACATAAGAATGGAGGAAAAAAGATATATCACACAAAAGAAAAGTCAGATGGCAGCTGTGCCAACTTAGGGCAAGAAAATGACATAAAAATCTGAGGCAGAGAAATTCACAGGTAAAGAAGAAACATGGAGAATGAGTAGAATATGAACTAAATGCAAAGAGGCAATGGAGAGAATAAACACATCTCTGTTGATGTGTGCAAGAAACGGAGAAGGATTTGCAATTGGAGAGGAAAAAGGTGGAAGACAACAGATAAAGTGCAGCTGAAGGAATAAAGGGGCATATAGGAATGGGCAGGAACAACGAAGGCAGCATGGGAGGATTCTGCAACATTTCTTTGTCAGTTCATGACTATGCAAAGCAGGAAATGATGAAACAAAACACTTCTGTTCTCACACCAACCCCAGCAGAAACCTCTACATTTCTTTAGCCCAGTGCTGCTTTCCTTGTACAGATCACTGCAAAAGACAGAGAGCTTTACTAGTGTTGGAAGGCTTAGTATCTCAGGGAACCACAACTGGCATCTTCTACCATAGCATTCATAGAGGACAACCAGCCACAGCAGAGGTCTGACTGGTTGCTCCAACAAACTTGCTACTTCTTGCTTTTTAACTTAGCATAGAGGTGACAAGTCTTCTACACCTACTATCTCACTGTCTAGGTGTGATTCCAGACTTATACCCACCTGGGGTCAGACATCCTGCTTTGAAAGCTTCCTTATTAACACACAGAGGAGATACTTTATGTTACTTGGAACATGACGTAAAGAATCTGAGTGAACGTGCTTGACACCTATTTGGCAACTATTCCTTTTCTTCATTCTTCCAAGCATAATTTAATTCTTAAGAGCAGCATGCAAAATATGTTCCTGAGAAACACTCCTAACAAGACTAGCCAAGACCTACATTTTTCTAATGCTGCTGTTCTTGGCTTCCTAACAGCTTTCTGTAGGTTCAGGGTAGAAGAAACCTCATATACTACCTACTGCTGGCTCACAAATTTGTTCTTCCCAATTGATTGCATTCCCCAGTATTACTACTTCACACAAGTGATAATCCTGTCTCTTGCAAAGACTGTGTATTTTGTCTGTGAGATTATTCATTTATTATCAGTTCCACGTAGAGAGTGCTTTTATCAGTCACCTTGCAGTGGGATAAAAAATATCTTCTTGGCAGTTGATCTAGTGAAAGAATTAGAAGAACCACCTCAAAGTGGCAGGTTGCTCTGAAGTTTGATCAGCTAACACAAATAATACAGACCCAGCTGACTATTTCTGCAAGCTTGTGGCTCCATGAAACATATGAGGTAAAAGATACAATTCCTTTGAGAAGAAAGGCAGGTAAGAGAATGTTGGAGATTATAAAATCATGCACCTCAGTCCTGGAAAAAAAAGCTTTCATTACTTTTTTTTGTTGCTAGTGATATTTTTCACTTGTCTAGAAACCCTTTATAAGCTCATACAAAGATAAAATTAATACTTCAGAGTAGATTACATCAAGTTCAGCTAATGAATGAAGGTGCTTGGTAACTAAGAGTTACTCTGGCATCACAAAATAAAACTACATTGCTTAAATTTACTTCTGTCAGGGTAGGTTTTGTTTAATCTGCAGTCCACAATAATGCAGTGAATGGATGGGACCGAGAAGAGGTTAAAGTAATTTGCTCATCAGAAGTCATTTAATAAAAAGTAAATTGTAATGGTAGCTGGAGGGAAAATCAAATACAAGAAATGAATTCAGGCTCCACGATCGAAGCTGCAGTTTCATTGATTAACGTCTGCTAAAATAAACTGCTGGACTGTAGACTTTCTCATTTATTGTCTTCCTCATGTTTTGGTTGCTATGAAATACTTCTAAAGATATGTGGCAATTACTCCTCTGAGAGTTGCAGGCAGGCAAAGAACAGAACAAGCAAAAAATTCTAATTAAAAAGGATGATTAACAAATAACCAAACTGACTTATTCTTGCACCTTTACTGAAAAGCTCTCAGAAAAACCTTGCACCCATTGACAGTAAAATTCTTATTCTGCCCCATTAACAAAACCACTTCCCTGTCCCCTGATTAGACAGCCCTGAGAATTTTCAGCAGATACAGTGTCTGGGAAGTATTAAATAAAGTGGAGGTGGAGTCACATTTTACACAGATGAGTTCAGAAGTGATGAAAAGCTCCAGGCTGCTATTTTAGAGTACTAGAGCACAGGCATCCTTACAAATTTATGAAAAAGGACCTAAGTTTCCCCTTCTCCTGCTCTCCATCCAGTGCCATCCCTACTGCCATTAAACATCATTCCAACCAGCTCTGACCGGTACTTCCCAGACCCTCGGTGCACCCACCAACCTGGCCAGAAGCAGCATGCTCTCATCCACCCCGCAAACTAGCCAGCTCTGGAGAAGCCGGGCTGTATGACACTGAGCTCCCGGCTCCCGTTACTGCTGGCAACACGTAGTGGCAAACCAGGCTCCCCTGTGCAATTCCACTTATTTATGCACTAACGCCTGGTCAGCTACACCTGCATGAATGGGCACCAGCTGGGTCAAACGGCTCTCAAGGGAGAGCCCAGGCTGATGGTAAGGGCGATGCTCAGGTGGAAGTCATGACACCATTTAGGGTCTAGGAAGTTTATTCCCACCCCGGTGGGATGGGGAAGAGAATTGGAAAAATAAAGTAACACCCATGGGTTGAGATAAAGACAGTTTAATAGGACAGCAGAGAAAGAGAAAATTATAACAATGATGATGATAAGAGAACATACAAAACAAGTGAGGCCCAGTGCAGTTGCTCCCCACCCGCTGACCGATGCCCAGCCCCTCCCCGAGCAGCGATCGCTGCCCCCCGGCCAACTCCCCCAGTTTCTATACTGAGCGTGACGCCGTATGGTATGGAATAGCCCTTGGGGCAGGGTGGGTCAGCTGTCCTGGCCGTGCCCCCTCCCAGCTCCTTGTGCCCCTGGCAGAGCGTGGGGAGCTGGAAAGTCCTTGACTAGTGTCAGCACGACTTAGCAACAACTAAAACATCAGTGTGTTATCAGCATTGTTCTCACACTAAATCCAAAACACAGCACTACAGCAGCTACTAGGAAGGAAATGAACTCTATCCCAGCTGAAAGCAGGACAGAGAAGAAGACCCAGTTTACTTCAAATCCCTTGTTAACTTTGCAGTGTGTTTAGGTGAAAAAAAAATTTTTTACTTGTGAACAGAGCACTGGAAATCACTGAAAAAAACAAACCTTATAGAGCTATTATTTCAGCAATGCTTTTCCAATAAAACACTATTTTAAGCTAAGGCAAATGAATGACTTCAGAGAGATCCTTAAGTAATTTAGGAAGCTTCCCACCCATATGCAATGTGTTCTCCCAAACAAAAGATTACTTTCTTAAACAATCTTCTACAATTGTTTAAAAAAAAAAAATTGAATGTACTGGAGGCTAAATTTGAGCCCTGATTTGATATTTAAGTAATTTCCTTTAAGTATTATTTACTTTCTTGTGTTCAAAGAAAGTCCTATAGCTGCCAGTGAGCCATACTGCCATTATCTTTTGTATAACTGCATCAGGCTTTGCTCTTAAGAAACAACAAGTAGTTATGTTTTTAAGTAAATATAATTTCAAAATTTGCTGTCTTCAGGCATCTGAATATTCTAAGGGGATTTTTGTCCTATTGCTTCTAAAAAAATTTTGGGAAAAAATTCCTTTGAAAGCTCATTATTTAACACTATAAATTACTGAAAAATATTTCCCTCACGTTTTAACAATTTGCATTGTTGTGTTGGAAAAGTCACCAAATCATTGTGGAACCAACCATTATTTGAAAGAGTTATCAACATCACTTTGGAAATTAAAAATTCTAAAATATAGATGCTGAGTCACAGCACAGATGCCCTGAGATTTTCAGTTAGCAGCTGTAGCATTTGGAGAAGAGCAATGCCTTCACTACCCAAAACCAGACAGCGTCAGCCATTTGCTGAGCACTCTGTTCCTGTATCTGAGCAAAAATTGTTTTTCACTAACGCAGTTGAAGATGACTTGTATTTGACCACATGCCATACCAACTCACTCACGAGAGCAAAACTACCACTTTTCAGACATGAGACCTAGACTTACAGAAGCGTCTGCATTTCCACTTGCCCACTGAGCATATGTATAGAAACGCACGTGTATATGCACACGTATGCATGTGTGCGTATGCGTTTGCACAGCAAGGTGCCACCAGAAGCGCAAATGTCTCACTGTTCTCTTCCCCAGGATGTAATATTACTGTTGCTTTAGTTGAGACCATCTGAGGATAAAGTGAAGTAATTTCTGCAAGGAAAGCTTTATTAGAACCGGTAATGTGGTTGTGAAAAAAAATGAGACTCGTGTGAAAGCTTGTCTTCAGTTCTTGTATAGGAGCAGTAACCTTCAAGCGAAACATGGTTAAGACAAATTGTTCACGTTCAACTAAGTAGTTTAAAGAATTCACAAAAAGAGATGTTTAGTATTCACAGAAGGGACTAAAACAAGATGATCAGGAATTTAATTCAACAGGACAGGAGAAAGAGACAGGAAATTGCCTCTGGAATACAAGAAATTAATGGAAATCAAAATTATAATGTGCAATAAAGCCTCTGTCGAGTCCCTGGTTTTAGTGTCCAATAGATGTGAATTATTCTTCTAACATAGCCTCTTGAAGGTATTTTGTAGACCTTCCCTAAGGATTTGTAAGAGAGGCTGGAAATGGAGTGGTTGTCTTGGGAAAAATATGATTTTCATATTTTTTCACCAATTGTCTGGGTGAATTCATTTTAACGCACAGGAATTCTTTTCACCCACAGTTTCCCTGAGGACATAGTTGCACTGGATGAAATATGTTGCAGTCTCAGACAGACAGAGGGAGTGAGAGAGAATCCATGAATTTCGATAGCTGTGTCGTAAGAACTATTTCTTACCGGGGTGGTGGAGATGCGTTTGCAAATTTTACGCTTGTTGCTCTGCATGAGTTGATTTCTTTTGGTATATGGTGGTCCTCAGCAAGTTTGCTTCTGATGATGAGTTTAGCAAGCCTATAATGTATTTCAAAGCTACAGAAAGAAATCCTGAGAAAATATAGTTTAAGGTATGATACTTCTTGCATAGGCTGTTCTGGAAAAGTTTTCTTGGGTAAATACCCTTTTTTGTCGTGAAGCTGATAGCACGAATTTCCTTACAGCAAATGTGGCGGTGTCCGGGCGCGAGGCTACACACCAGTGCACCTACGTCCTCAAAACAGCAACCACCCCCAAACCCCAGCAAGAGGCTATGCTTTTGCTTTGCTGGCACATTGTAATTTTCTCCTCACCTGTTCCACATTCATTTTTCCACAGGCAACTTGAATTTTCTGTCACATTTTGTGATGTCCTGATCACCTTGTTTTAGTCCCTCCCACGAATATTGACCATCTGTTTTCCTGAAGTCTCTGAATATGTGTTTCAGTAGCCTGCGGGACCCTCGAGAAGATCAAATATATTAATCTGTGGACTTTGTACAACTATTCGAACCGCAACATTTTCATGTTCTCAGAGTCATAGGAGGTTAATGCAGTACCCTTGATAACTGAAGATGCACATGAAAATAATCCAAAATAGCATTGACTGCTGGATTCTCAGTGTCTTCAGACAGATTTTAAACACAGTAATGATACTTTCCAAATCAATACCTTAGTCCTGCTGTCATCCATGGCTCACACAGATGTGAATATCTACTCACTGAAGGACTCAGTGGGAGACTGCAAAAGAGAGTACGGTGCACATATCTGCAGGATTAGACCCCTTTTAGAGAAAACAACAATGAACTTGGCTGGCTGTAAGCCAATAGATGCAAGACAATAAATGTAGGACTGTAAGACAAAGAATGGAGACATACAATAGCAGAAAATATTGTCCACCATCACCCCCCGCTGATGAAGGAGCAGTAAGAAAGGAAGATCAACGGCCTGTAGGGACTTCAGAGACTCATAAAGGATGCTTCTTCATAGGAAATTATTTCATAGGCAGGAAGAGGGCTTCAATGAACACAGCTGAGACTCAAACTTCCACTGAAAACTTAAACAAGTAAGTTCTTCCTTCGTGAGAGTGGCTTGGGAGTAGCAATGAAGAAGCAGTTTTAATATACATTAACCACAATATTATTGTTCAATCTAGAAACCTTTTTTTTTAGAGTGAAATCAAGACACCCATACCAATTTACCACACTGAAATTTGAATCTTACTTTTGAACATGGTGATGATAATGGAAATTTCACCACTGATTTTATTGGAGCTGCCATTTCACAAATAGGATACGTTTTTTTTCCCCGTACTATTCATTAGAATAAAAAATCTACTTTATTCAGTGTTACACTGATGTGAGAAATGATATAAGAAAACACTGACACTGAATAACAGTGAAATGATATATATTGCTTCACTTATCTCTACACATTATAATGTGTTTTATAACAATTTGTTAGAGCAGCATCTGTTACAAATTTACTAAAACATTGAGAATATGCTTTTCAATGAGCTGAAGAACCGAGCTCCACCTATTAATTGTGAAATATATCAATGAATAATTTATAAATGGTACCTTTATTCAAAGTGCTGCCCATTAACTAAACAGTCACCGCATTCATAATTGTATCAGTCACCTCTAAACTCTCAACCTTTATCAAAATTTCAAATACAGAGGCAGAGAAATTGAATGAAAACTAAGTTTTTAGCATAACAGCTTCACACTGACTTTGATATTCTCTAGCAACACTGACAGTTTCCTCAGGAAAAGCAATTCTGAACCCTTTAATGTAAAAAAAAATATATATTCCTATTTCACACCCCACAGCTTTTTAAAGACAGTCATAACTGCACACTGTAAATACAGTAAAATAAAAATAGGTACTGTGTACCTCTACAAAAGAAGTAAAGCGAAGCTAACTTAATAATTCTGCTCCAAAAAAAGACTATCCTGTAGTTTGTTTTTTCTACAGATTTCTGCTTCTGCAACACAGGTAGAAAGCTGTAATTTTTTTCCAGGCCGTGCCCTCTCCTAGTCTTCCAACTGCATAACAAACTGTGCAATTACATGCACAGTTCTGTCTTCTGGTCCAGTCACCACAGTGAGATGTTTACTTCAGAACCAGTGTAGAAACATTTGTTCAGCAAGCAGCAAATTCAGGAAACCTCCGTTTCCTACTTTATTTCAATTAAAAAGATAAATATTTGCAACCAGGCGCATTAATTCCCGATTAAAACTGCAACAGTAATTCACAAAGGGTCACATTTAATGGTGACATAAACAAAAGTCAAAATTATCTGCATACATTTTTAATGTAAATTGGTATTATTCGCATGTCCAGAAAGAAGAAAGAATGGTAGCAAACAAAAAAGGCAATCAACTGTCTTGCCTTAAAGCTTCCTGTTGGCTTCCTATCCCTTCTACAGAAAAGCCCTCTGGCCTCTCAGCATGGAAGCTGGGCTAACACTGACATCCTGATGTGTAAGACGCAGCTGTGATATTTAGCTAATTGAAAAACATGCGTGAAAGTGCATTAGTAAATTTTGAAAAGATTGGGTTATAACAAGGTGTTATTCACACAATCCCTGAATTTTCAGTTTTTTATCAGCAACATTAGTTTGGCAACACTGCAAATTTAACATTTATTTTATCCTCCAATTTTCATAATCTGTTCATTTGGCTTAATGTGGAACTCTGGTTATTACAAAATATTCACCAAGGACATGCAGCTCAGTAACATTAATTCTGAAAGTGTATCTGCTGCCATTTCTTCAGCTTGTTCAGCTTACATTAACGTACTATGGAGGGTGTTGTCATGTGTTTCTACTCCTGTAAAATGTGCAAGGTTATAGTTTTGTGTAGACATGAAACCGTAATGTACGTGTATATTTGTGAGTATGTGTTTACAAATACACACAAATAAAAATACATATCCATGTCCAAAATAAAAAGAAACATTCGTATCACGTACATACTTGGGGGAAGACAGTGGTTAGGCTTGGGATAAGGGGAATGCAATTGTGGCATGTATTATTGTTCTCACAGTATGGAACAATTAAAAAAAAAATAGCAGAGAGCCAAGAGCAAAAGCACCCAAAGGAACAACAAATTCTTGAGAACATGAAGAGAAGCCAAAACAGAAGATGCATCTACGTCTTCTTGTAATACAACTTTATTTTAAAAGAAAGATATAAATGAAAAGTCGGTGAACGTGTAGATTGGTAATGGAAAATCTCTGTAATTACCCTGATTACCAAGGGATTTTTCATCTATTTGTACTCAAAGACATTGCTTTTTAAAACCAAAGAAAAATTATAAGAAACTATTAGGGAGCACTTTAAGATAATATTTTTAAGTATGTAATAAGAGTAAGGAACATCTCTAATTTTATGTCCAATAACACCTCCCAAACTGCTTCAATTAAATTTCTTGTAGTGCCTACGAACTACAGAGGTAGTGCATTTTCACGGAGGCTTTAACTGCCTGCGTAGCATCCATGACATACAACAATTTTAAGGAGCCATCAGAGTTTTGTCTAACAGGAAGATTGATACCTTACAGGCATTCCCAAGCTCACCACTGAACATTCCCACCAGTGGAGCACATTAATGTATTATAGGAGTTATGATAATTGTTGACTCAAAATCATTTTCTAATGGCTGCTTTGTAACTTGGAATTTTAAAATAATTTCAGTAATTTGCAATATAGACACAAGCAGTGAGTGGAGGAAACCCTTTAAGAAAATGGTTTAAAAATCCTCTGATTCATTTGTACTTTAAATAGCTTAAATTAACAGATGCTGGTACTCTAAGCATTTTTCCCTTAGATCTTTAGTTGTGCAACAGAGGCAAGCCAAATAAATGAACTAGATTGAACCTCTACCAAACTAAAGTTAGTAACAGGCTGGAGGCTAAAATCATGTCCGCTGTCCCTATCAGCACACATCTGATGTATGTGTTAAACTGACGGCATATGAAAACCAAAAAATCTCATTTTCATTCTTAAAATCCATGTACCAAACAAACTAGGTATTCAGTTCACATCAGTCAAGTTCTCACTAGCAGCAGTAAAGCTACATGGGGTTCACCCAGAAGAAGGTAGGAGGTCTTGATGGAGATACCCTTAGGCAATAGGCTGAGCTTCCAGCGTTGATCCGGGGTGCAATGGGCAGATAGTAGCACTATTTTAAAGAAAGACCTGATGTCTACCACCAGAAAATACAATAAGAAATAGCTTTGATGGAAGGAATCTGTAAAGACACAAACGGCAATGGAAATTCAAGATGACTTTATAAATCTTTTCTAATTTCTAAAAGGTCTGAGTGTGTTACCAAGGGGTTAAGTACGTGCTAACACTTCTGATATGGCTAAACTACCTAGTAACACCACCAGGATTACTATCCTTTTTGCAAGTACCCTGCTTCTGTTCTTGTCCATTCCTCTCTCTTACCTTTTATACTTTTCAATTTCTTAGTCTCCTCATTTTAATTCCTCTTTCTTTTTCCCCCTACCTTGTCCGTTCAGCTCTATCATACAAAGTGCAAAAATATGGAAAGCTATAAGCCACTCCCTTTCATCAATTTCCTTCCTCTCAACCTAGTTGCCTTCCTTTGGACATCTTAACTACCTTGAATTGCAGAAATGGATAAAAGTAATGAAAAGTAGGGAATTAACAAAAAAGAGAAATGCCAATACTTTTTTATTCATGAAAATACTTCAGTGACTATTTTCCCTGGGATCCATCAAGCATGCCTCTTTGCAAATTCCTGTCATTGAAGGATTAAGACACCATGATCCAGATGATGCTGAATATGATGCTGAAAACAAAATGTGCAGAGTAAAATGACATTTCTAGTTCTGACAGATGGCACAATTTTTTCCTTTTTAGGATTATTTTTTCTAAAAAATATACATTTATAGACTTTGGAAAATTAATCAACTAAAGAAGAATATGTTTTTAAAGTTATGTTTTTATGTAAAGGAAAAAATGTAATTAACTTTTGCTTTTGTGATTGATTTATTTTGCACAGCTACCCAGACCTCTCTTGCGCTGTCTGTTTGCTCTTAGTCAGTAAGGACAATGACACCCTGAAGTTATCATTTCTCATTCATTTCACTGAATGTCATTCTTAGGTAGAAGGGAAATTAAGTGATTACACAGGAAGAAGACTGAGCTGTCACTGGAAAATTAATATTTTTAAATTAACTTCAGACAAAGGATGCATAAAATCTTATGTTGATGAAAACAAGCAGTTTCTCCATAATAAATATGTAAATCAAGCCATTGATCTATCAGTTATTATGACAGTCTAATGTCTCAGAAAAACTTTCTGTGATTCCAAGCAACATCCATGCAATGATGAATACATATGGTAACAGATCAAGATGGTAATGCATAACTGAGTACTTAGAACGGTTTAAAAAAACCTTTTTATCAGGTAATTTTTAATATAAACAGCTTCTAAATGCAAGAGCTTTATCTGTCACTGTTAATTAAACCTGTACTTTGTCAACATACAATAATCCATTTATTATAGTAAAAGCCACTACATTTCAAACCACTCACAAATTACAAACCATAATTGCTAGGATTATTTTATTTCCAAGTGCAGGCAGCAAAGCCACCTTAAGATTCAGCAATAGTGAGATAATTTTGGAGTGTAACCATAGCTCTATCTCACAGTCCGTTGGCTTTAGTATTGGCAGCAGACAAGCTGTAATTTTTCATTTCCTAATTAGACTTAGCCATTAATTTAACTGTTCTATCATATTGGTGGGATAGAACAACCCTATTTGTTTGGTCCTTTTTTTTCCTCATTGTTTTTACCAAATACTGTATGATAAATGCAGTAAATGAGAGAAAAAACCATGAGGATCTGAATATACAAACAGACCTAGGCACTTCCATGCTGGTCATGTAACTACCTAACTTTTAAGCACCTGACTTCCAAACTGCAACCCGTGGCGTTTCAAGAGGTATCTTCTGATAGCACACGTGGAGAAATTAGGCATTCTGGGAGGGATTCACAATAGCCAACACCCTCAAATAGCTGATGTGGAATGCTGACGTGGTGAGCCCCATAAATCCCACCTCCCCATAAAGCTCAGGTGCCTCGCTCTTGGCTGCTGGCATCAGACAGAAATCCAGAGTACCAACATCCTCTGGGATTTAGGGAGCTGGCAGACGGGCTCCGGGCGCCTACCTGAAACAGCGCAAGAAGTTAATGCTCCACGCTGTCTCTGCTCCTCTGTTCGATGCTGCCATTCGCAAAGCAGAGCCCCGTTGTTGGGTTGGGTGAATGTTTCAAGACCAGTTCAATAACAAGTCAAACAGATTAGTTTAAATCACCTTTAATGCTGGTTCAGGCTAACCTGGCTGACTCTGGATTGACAGGGAGTAAGAATGTCTGCTTTGGAGGTGGTAATCTCTTCCAAGGAAAAGGTAACAGCACAAAAGGCAGCGTAGTGGTTACTTCTTAAATTGCTACAGCCAGTCCCAAAGTAATCTACATCTATGCACCTAAATCATTCGTTTCAAAAAAGTGAGTGAGGGTCATTCCTATTAAAAAAAAAAAAAAAGCATAATGGAAGGAAGCAATACAAATCACTTTTCTTTTGTACAGTATTGAGAAAAAGAGGTAAATGTTTTACAACACGAAAGGGTTCAAACTTGCATCTCTTATTTCTGCAATGCTCCAACCACCTGCTCTCAGCCAGAAGCACTGTCTACAATCCACAACTGTGTGGAAAACATCTCTATGTTTAAATTAAATGGAACCAATGAGGGGCAGAATAATCTGCAATCTGGGGGTTAGAACAACTATTTACAACAAGCAAGAAAGAGGGGGTTGGGTGCTGATCCCTCTCTTCTGAGGACTGCTCATAATTTTTACATGGAAGATTTTGCCCAATGGCAGTTTAAACCATACTTGGATTAATAACTGGACCAAGATCTCTGCTGACCCAGGCAACTGCCTCAGTGACTGAACTACAGACATACTGTGTCTGTTCGGTCCAAGAACCTGGAGGGGTTTTTTTTGAAGAATGACAGAGATGTAACTGGAACGGACAATGCCCTCCGTGCTGAAAACCTAGGGCACTTTGATGGGAAATGAAAGGTATGAATTTGATCTCCCTGAGGCTACAAAGTGCCCAGAGTTTCACTCTTGCAAGCCTGGATGAGTGCTCTATCTACTGAAATATTGCATACATTTCAGAAGTCCCAATTTGGTCATTATGTTCTGTGCGGGCATCGTATCAACCATGCTTTAGCTGAATAGGACTGCTAAGGAGGTGTAGACAAAACATCACTTTTCTTGAGGATCCCAAAGAGCCTTGGGTTTGAGATGAATCCGTGTCATGGAGAAAGCAGCACTTTACTGGAAAAATAAATATGAGTCCATTCGTGCTGGGCAAGGGATTTGGAAGTCCACTCCTATGCACTTAGCGTCCTGCTTTTCATAGACCCTCCACTTCAGATGCTCGAACCCAGTATTTTTAACAAACAGCTCTAGTTGTGAAGTTTTAATGTTCCCCATCTTCCCAGGAAATTTGTAACTTAATGAAAGTATTTGTAAATAGATGTTGCAGTACAGTCATTAAAATAGGGAAAATCTCTCAAGTTGAATGACTGGACAACCCCCTCTGGACCTGTTTCTTAAATAACTCCCACAAGTATTTGTACTGTTCTGTCTTTAGGATGAAAATACATCT
Organism: Scopus umbretta; assembly: GCA_013400535.1. Classification (NCBI taxonomy): domain Eukaryota; kingdom Metazoa; phylum Chordata; class Aves; order Pelecaniformes; family Scopidae; genus Scopus; species Scopus umbretta. Next base: position 30,507 of record VZTL01031715.1, read on the forward strand.
AAATTAAAATTTACCCAAGAATTGGTAAACATATTTTGGGTATTGTTAGATCAATGTCAGGACCTACTAATACAGGGTGAGCAACTAAAATTTCTTGAAGAACTTGCCTTTGTACAAGAAAAAAAGAAAAAAAAAAAAGTGTTTTGATGCTTTTTTAGAACTATCCAAGCAAGGGGGCACTGACAGTGGAGGGTGCACACACTGCAGCACCAACAGATACCCTTGGCAACCCATGGGGGACATGTTTGGAAACATAAAATGCAGACCTGAACAAAAGACATGTGATCTTCTATCCCATACACAGAGAAATGCATCTCAGTCATATTGTTATTTTTCCCTGTTGAGCATTCAGGACAAGAATCTCATTCTAAAGATCATTCTGAAATGTATTAGCCAACAAGAGACTTGGTACTTATGGCAAAAGTGCCAAGATCCCACCTCCGAAGCTACAAGCAACAGACCTGTTAAATGTCCCTGACTCACAGTCCCTTGGTTTCATATAAAACCTCAGCTTATATTAATTCTGAGATTTGCTGAAACTGAAAAACATGAGGGGTTTCTCCAGAGACTTCAAGACAGGGCGAATGACCCTTGCTACAGATAAGCAAATTTTTCTTCTACGTGAGCAAGTACCAGAAGGCTAATTAATCCTTAAGCATAATCATAACTCACCCAACCAAAAAAGCAAGGTCAAACAATGAGTTTGTAAATCACTGAAAATTGTATATGATTATGTAATACACTGTCAGTGCCTTGAGGCTTTACATTTTCTGATTGCAAAGGCACAGGTGAGGTGTCCTACAACTCATTAAAGCATGTGCCAACAGAAGTAGCTATATTCTTAAATCGGCATATTTCAAGCCCGTATGGTTTTCATGTGTTAATTATTGACACTTTCCCATTAAAAGTTAGAGATATGACATCTATTATTGTCACAAGAAAAGAAAAAATAATATAAAGGAAAAAGGAGGAAAAATAACAATGCTTTGTGATTTAAAATGAAACATCATCACTACCACTAATTGCTCTCTGAATCTGAATTGGTAAAACTGTAAGATTATCAACAAGACTAGATACAGGTAGAACAATAAACCTAATTATTTCTCACAAAGCAGACCATTCCATCTAAAATGGAGGAAAGCTAAGAGCAATAAAGCCTATGCCATTAACAATTAGTCTTCTGTACACATGATTAGACTCACAGAGATAAAGGAGCCTCTGAATTTAATGATGAATCCCATATTTCTGTCTGGGCTCAATATTCTCTACTAATTATCTTGAAAAACCTTGTGCTACTTAAAAGTACTTAGATTACAAAATATGACAGTGTCTCCATAGATTCACTCTTAGCACTTAACATTTAATACCGGGCGCTAAACTACACTGTGAATTAATATCAGCATTTAGGATTATTTCTTTTGCTTAATTTTCAAAAAAAGTAACTCTGAAGAGCTTGAGGACAGTGTTTTATGAGCTGTTTGCTATTTAGAAACCCTTAAATATGAGCTGTATACATACGCTGCCCTAAATTAAAATTCAACAGAACACGTTACTGAATGGACTTGGGGCAAAAGAATCAAGTGTTTCAGGAGGATGAATTGAGTACCTGTCATGGGCTAGCTCTTAGCAAAACCAAGAACAAGTAAGATTATACCTGATATTCAAGATGGTCAGAACACAGAAAAAATAACTTAATCTTTAAGTAAGTAACATTTTAATGGCAACAAAAATGTTAAATATTTCCTTTATACAGAGTACTTGGAACTGGCCACAGGAAATCTATTTACTGAACCTGCTATGGATACATATCTTCAGTTCTGTCATTTGGTTTGCAATATATATTTCTTCCTTTTAGTCTTGGAAAAGATGCAAAACAAAACAAAAAAAAACTCCATAACTGAATTACTAAGCTAATGAGAACTACAGGAGAGAAAAAAAAAATGTTTTACTCTGTGAAAAAAATATTTTAATATGTAATTTACAATAATGAAAATGCTTATCAGATGCACTGTGCCTTAAGACTTTTTAATAAAATCAGTCTTATATATTCTACAGATTATTATGCAGTTGCTAGTATAGATTTGTTTCCTGGTGTAAAAAGTATGTCCCTGTACAGTGCTCTGTGTCTGGTATTTCAAGTCTTTTGAGAAGTATGCAAACACCTGCTTAGAATGATGTTCTTAGCCTGCTGTATGCATATACTACACACGCACACATATACACTCATGTATACATATCCCAAGAAACTCTCTCTTTGTACCTTCTCTGTTAAAGATGTTCAGAAATCTCTCTGTCATTTGTGGATGGCTGGATCTGGTTTCTAATTTGCAAAAGCCAATAATTTTGCTCACAACTAACAGATCACTTCACAGAATGCTGCGTAGGAGAGAAAACATGCACAGCACTGTTAAAATGGCACATACAGGGGCAGAATTATTTTTACCAACGTCACAAAATTTGACGCTCTCCAACTGCAAGTAAAACCAGAAACATGAGCAATTTAATCAAAATTAATCACTGTGTTTTGGGAATATATGTGTCTCTGTAGTCCCCATACAAAATTGTTGCAGAGACAAACAAAGAGATTTTGATAATTCTGATTAGAAAAAAAACTAATTTCGATGGCTACATAAATTATGGTGGCTCCTTGTTATCACAAATGAAGGTGTAAAGTCAGTCATGTGTGAACGATGAATTTGATTGACCCATCAGTGATAGCACAATCCAACTATAAAAAGCTGTGCTATTCCATGAAGCATCTGGTACTGACCATAGCAAGAGACAGTACGTTCTCTTCTATAGGTCTTTTGGGCCTGCTCCTTAAGCACCACGGATACATCTTTGAAAATCTGTCTATAAATATAATAATTGGAGCTACTAGGTATTTCCAACATAACGTGCATATGCTGACATGCCCAATATGCATAAACAATAGTATCTCTGTATTTTCCAAGAACATCTTCCATTTGGCCGCTTTGGAGGTCATTCAGGGTTGCAATCTACTTTATATTTTCCATTGAGACAAATATTTAAGTTTGTACTTTTTCTCAGAAATGCAATTAAAACCTGTATGTTACTGCAGCATTTGCAGCCAACAGCATATTGCAATCTGTAGGTTCTACTGAATGTCATGTGACAGAAACACTGTGAGAAGTATCGCAATCTATATCAAACCACTGAATTAATAGGCAATAGTAGGTAGCCTGGACTGATGCTGACAGAGCCTTCAAAACAGAATTCCTGCCGTCAAACTCAGCAGCCCCAGTAAGATTGGCAGGTCAAATCCTGGTGTAAACCCAGCATTACTAGGGACACATTCCTCCAATATGCACAGGCAAATGAAGGCAGGAACTGCTAACAATATTCGAATCTGACTTTCAAGGGAGGAATTCTACTGGCTTGCTAATGGTCATTGCCGATTTCTGCCAATGCAAAGCAGAAATCTCAACTATATTAATTAAACTCGGCTTTAGTTCTTCCAAATCGCAAAGTTAAATCTGCTGTGGCCTAAATGCTTTACTGACATTTTCTTCTGAACAGGTGTCAGCATAAAGCTCAAGTGACATTCTCTGGGCGTTACTTGAAAAATGTGTATTATTCCAGGGATTAATTTCAGCATACGATTGGAAAATGCATCAAATAAAGTGTAAAACATCTTCATCCCCTGCTTTCCACTGCCTTTCCCAATAGTATTGACCGATTGCCGGTGGGTGTAAGATTGCCTGGCTCCACAAAGGCAGCGATGCTTCTGCGTCTGTCATCCAAATTGTTCCAGGGAAAGCACACTCTTCACCTAAATGCTCTCCTCTGATGCAGAACCCTTTGACTCACAGACCTTAGTGGAGACTGCTGCCAGATTGTCATATAATCTGCTCTATGTTTTTTCAAACATTTACATGACAAGATGAGACAGACAAACAGATCCTCGTTCTGACCATATGAAACATTATTCATTGCCAGCAGTATATCCATTCAGCTCACATTCTTAAAGGCACATTAAACAAAATTTATGTTTTGTTACTGTACAGGCAAAATGGTAATCCTAGTTTATTGGCAATAACTCACTACCTTCGTCTCACTTACAAATCAGAAGTACCTCACAAAGGAAGCTAACGTACAATGATTTAAAACTGATAGAAGTAAAAGAAGAATCAAATCAAATTTCTTTGTTGTCGAAGTTGGAGGACATGAATGACAAATAATCCTCGATTCATTTACTAGATTTCTTCCTCTTTCCTCTGTGTTTATTTAAATACTTTTCCTCATCAAGTGTGTCTTTCATTGTTGCGTTTAATATACAGGAAATTCTTTATCACTATATAAAGTAAAATTAGCCTTAACAAATCTTTCCATTAATCCTCTAGCATGCATTTGACTCAGAATTTGTTTTGCAACCCGTGTGTGATTGCTTGATTACAACTGTGAATTCAAAGCTGGGCACATACATCACCTATTTCTCTCCTGTGTAAATAGTACTCAGTAAAGCACAAACTAAAAATATGAATGCATACTTTTCCCAATATGAGTGTCATGGTTTAACCAAGCACCACCCAGCCGCTCGCTCACTCCCCCCCATCCTAGTGGGGGGGGAGAATCAGAAGGGTAAAAGTGAGAAACCTCATGGGTTGAGATAAAGACAGTTCAATAGGTAAAGCAAAAGCCGTGCATGCAAACAAAGCAAAACAAGGAATTCATTCACTTCTTCCCACTGGCAGGCAGGTGTTCAGCACTGTCCAGGAAAGCAGGGCTCCATCACGCGTAACAGTGACTTGGGAAGACAAACACCATCACTGCTAACGTGCCCCCTTCCTTCTTCCCCCAGCTTTATCTGCTGAGCAACATGTCCTATGGTATGGAACATCCCTTGGGTCAGTTGTGGCCAGCTGTCCCGGCTGTGTCCCCTCCCAGCTCCTTGTGCCCCCCAGCCTGCTCGCTGGTGGGGTGGGGTGAGGAGTAGAAAAGGCCTTGGCTCTGTGTAAGCACGGCTCAGCAGTGGCTAAAACATCCCTGCATTACCAACACTGTTTTCAGCACAAATCCAAAACATAGCCCCACACTAGCTACTATGAAGAAAATTAACTCCATCCCAGCCAAAACCAGCACAATAAGTCAAAATCGTAATAAGTCATTATCAGCTACAAGAAACTCACTGACTCGGCTGACTCACATACATGTGTACACAGCCTTCAGAGCAAGGGATCTGAAGGGAGACAACCCAAAGAACTTATGATCACTGATTTTCACCAAGTTGTGCATCAAAACACTTTAAATAAAACCTAAAAGAAAATGTCATTGCTCGCAACCTTCTCAGCACCTTTCATAGCCCCTGGTGTCCAAATTGTTTTCAGTCAGTTCAGCACATCTCTAGTGTATAATTTGTTTTATTCAGTGGAATTTCCTGTCATGTCTTGTCACATCACTCCCAGAATGGCTCACTGCCTTTAAGAGATACAGAACAGTCTACGGTAAGGGGAAAATGTCAGAGAACACCACAGTCATAGCTCAATCAATGCAAAGGGAAACATTCACATGGAAAAACTATCTCTGAACTCCACAAAAATGCAAACTTCAAGAGATGCAGAGAATATTTTGTATTGCAACGGAGAATGAAATTTATAGCAAGAGTTCTTTACATCAAAATAGGAAGCGAAAGTCATTTCATGTATATCCCATTTGGGAGAAATGGAGAAACATACAGTGTAAGTTTCTCAGACTCATTTAATGCAGAAATCATGGTGCATGCAGAGATTTCAGCTTGCTTTTGGCTCAGCGTAAGCGAAGAAGGTAAATTCCTAGTCAAGTTGTACTACTGTCATCTGCATTCCACCTTAACCCACTTCTTCTGGGTTATCTCACATTTCAAGCTCATAGCATGTTCAATTTGTTGAACAATTTAAGAATCAACTAGTGAAATATTTTCCATTTCCTCAGAAATTACAGAATCATTTCCTAGAACAGAAAAGAAAAAAAACAGTCTTCAGTCTGCACCAGCAACACGGCCTAATAACTTGAGTTTATCTAGGTTAGAAACAGCAGCTTTATACCACAGAATTGATTGGGTGAAGGTCTGTGGACAGAAAATCAAATTGGATTATGATGTTTCCTTCTGATCTTTTACAGTATGAATCTGTGATTCAACCCTCATCTTTGGTTCGCACATGATGTTTGGCTGAAAACCATTTATGTTTTTATTAACACTACTGGTCTATGTCTTCCCTTCTTGTTGGTAAAGCTCCTTTAGCAGCACGGTAATTTCACCAAGGAAACGTGATGCACAGTTTTTCAGAAGTTACCTTAGTACTGAAGAAATACTTTTGAAGAGCCTATGCATTGCTGAGTTAAATACATCTGCACTGCTAGTTCATGCTCCGTTCGGTAAGAGAGCATTCAGTCAATAATTTAGTGATACAAAATCTGATGAAATGTATGACTTCAGACACAGGCAGCCAGTTTGTGATAAACCTTACAATAAACTTTAGCTATTATTTAGGGGACAGAAAAAGGCATTAGCCCCATGATACTCTGCATTCACACAGCATAGTGGAATAGGATACAGTACCAAAAAAATTACAAGTTTGGGAGTTCACACAGCAGGTAGAGAGAAATCAAACATTCAGACAGGGGAGGGGTGTGCATGGTCTGCCTGGGCGCACTGCAGAGTCCCCCTCCGTTCTGGGGAGATCTGGCTGCGGTGGTTCACAACGAAACCAGAAATAAGCTTACAACAGACGAGGTGAGGCTAAGGTCAAGATAGTGAGCAAACAGGGGGTTATGTCACCGTGAGGGACATCAAGGGCCCAGAAGAGGAAAGCGAGGCACAGTCAGATTCCAGAGAGGTTGTAAAGAAAAAAAACAGATGTGATTTGGAAAGTCTGACCACACGAAAGAAGATAAAGATTTGAGCATAACCCGAGGTTGAAAGCAGTGTGATAAACATGCTAGAAAGTGCTGACCTCAGTGCTGTGTCAGATTCTTCCATTAACTGAAATACAGCACTGGCCTTAAAGAAGTCCCAATTTTCCCAATTAGAAGTCCAAGGCTGTAAAAAATACTTGCTGAGAAATTGTAGGTAGATTTTGTGATGTGGTAAAGGATAACAAGTTCAGTCTCATAAAATCTTAGAGTTATTTTTTAAAATATTCACAAATGTTCTGGCAAACCAGGAGATACAGCACCCTAGGATTCTCATACAGGATTCAGTTTCAAAACAGTCACGCAGCTGGGTTAGGTTTGTATTAGGGTCCATCTTACAAGGCACCTGTTAACCTCCTGTGGGCTTACACATTTCCGAATGAAACATGCACTGAATCACCCAGATCGTGACAAGATCATCTGGCACTTTTCATAAGAAATCAAAAGAGAAGGAAAAAAACCCAACACAGTAAAGCTCCCTGACTCCACCCCAAGCACCTGAACACGGCTGTTCTTGGACACTGTCCCAAAGAAGGGCATATGCTGAGGGATCTCGGAGCTCTGCGAGTGAGATACAGCAGGGCAGAATTATCCCAGATTTACATTTCTTTAACTCCTGCTCCAAAGCAAGGTGGTGTAGAACTCCCACTGGGTGCTACAAGGAGTGAGGGAGAGGGACAGAAGTCCGCGTCCATTTGCTTTAAAGAACAGGAGCATTTTCTTGGTGGCACCCCCAGGTTAAGCATCTAGTTAGAGGTTGCTTTTGAACTCAGGCAGCAACACAGACAAGTGCAAGCTTCCCCTGCTGGGACAGCTTGCTCGTTCCATTTTGCTAGGATAATTAGTTTTGAGCTACTCTAATTGTAAAAAAAAAAGTCATACTCTCTGCTTCATTTTCATAAAATGTCAGTAACTCACGCCTGTCAGGTTCACTAGACCTGGGAATATGCTATGCTTGCATAATAAAAAATATTGAGTGAGTGTGTCAACACAGTTTACTAATTTAGCCATTTCTGTCCTGGTATCTCTACAGAGCTCTTTTGGCTGCCTGCTGTAATTAGTAACTGTCAAGTGTGTCTCACTTTGTCTATATCTAGTGTCACAGTAACAGCAACTTGTTTTAATTGATTCTCAATCAAAAAGATCACCAGAGATCCCACACATTCTCTTTTATTATGTGCATATGGTATGCTATTAGACTACCCTGCTTGGATAGAAAGATGACCCTTTGGATGCTCTAATAATGATGGCTGACACGATTGTTAAATCTGCTGGCACTGAACTACATGATCTGCTATTCAAATGGCAACACAGTGCGGTATGTGACGTTCATTTTTCATCATTATGTATCGTTCTATAGATTCTTGGCACTTCATCCAAAACTTACCTTCAGAACATTAAAAAAAATCTATCTATAAAATAGTAGGGTGTTGGACCTAATGAGAAAAGGCTGTCTTCATAACATTGTTTATATATTGCTTCATTATTCATTTTTTATAGGTACCTTATTAAAATTGGAAAACAGAGGCAGAAAGACTATAAAAAAGCTTCATAACGATAGTTAGCATTTCATTTTTGTGTGCCAATTTCTTTAAAACGCTAAAACGCTAGACAATACTGTTTGCCAAAACTGACTACAACAAATCATTTTTGTATTTAAAATTGCATCTCCCCTCTTTGCTTAAGGAATGAAACACTCAAAATATTTAGTGCAAAATAAGAAGACCTATTATTCAGAGTTATGACTTTTTGAGGTCTAATCTTCATTGCACATCATATGACCAACAGGACAGCTGCAGGAAATTGCATTAAGAAAATGAAGGATTGCAGTATAATATGGGTATCTGAAGAGTATGTTCCTTGCACACAGGTCTTTAAAGCCTAGCATCTACAGACAGCTAATGGTCTGCGAGTAAATTAGTGCCGTGAACATCTTTTACATCATATTACCCCAGGGAGACCTTAGACCTACTAACTTCAGCACATGAAAGATGTATTAAATGTGTTCTGACCATTGACTGTCAGGTTTATACTTGTCAAAACTGCCTTAGACACCAAGAAATTATAGGCAATGTTTTGATCCTGATGATGCTCATGCAGAAATTGCCTTTACTTAATCTTCTTGTCTTTGAGAAATACCACTCAAAGCAAAAGCATCCACTGTCATCACTGAGAGAAGGAGAAGTGGGTTTTGTCTTTTATGTGTTACTAATTATTCAACATTTTTTCCACATAGGGATAAAAACTCTTTGCTGTCAGTGTATTGACTACCACATGCCAAGTACTTTTATCATATGTTTATTCCTTTCTCTGGTCTGTGCTCTATTTTCCAGAGTGTGGTAGTTTGTAGAAAGTTAGTGAGAGTTTCCATTAAATTTTCTGGTGGAAATAATTTTATACTATAGGTATTGTATCTTCTGTTTCTGAACCATCCACTTCTCAGCTAGTGGGGAAGTAAATGGTAATGCATGACTGGGAGAACAAAATAAGAGGAGGCTATGAGGAGTGGAGAAAGTGAGAGAAAGGAAACAGGTAGCACGTTGTCAGGAGAGAAAGAATAACGTCAGGTTTCTTTTATTATGAGCAAGCAATGGGAAGCAACACACGTGCATGCAGTAGAAAAGCTAAACACATTTAAATGCAATTTTATAAGGCTGAGCACTAAACCGCCACTGAAAGTGAAGTATTCTGTAATGAAATGTACGCCTTTTATCTCCTCTGCATCATGTTGAGAAAAAGCAGCAAACAAACAAACAAAACCCCCATCTACAGCGGTACGAATACTACAAAATGCCTTACAGAGACAGTAGCTGTGAGCACAGCACACTCAATCTGTCTGAGAAACCTGGGCTTGAAAGTTACCCCAGGTTTCAGTCTCGCCCTGCATGTCACAATCAGGAGGATCAGAGTGGTGATGCCTCAGCTGGTGGGCGATGGCAGATGCCGTGCAGAGCATGGCTTACACACAGCCCTTCGGGAAGGAGTGCCGAGACCTTGGCGCTCAGCCTCGCTTCGCGTCTCTGCAGTACAGTGACAGCTCTGAGAGTCGACGGAGGGGAGACTCGAGAGAGAAAAAAAAGGGCCATTTACAACAAGAAGAGAAGTAGAGGGATCTGATTTCTAAAAGGAATGGGGAAAGCTAACTGGAAGCACCGCTGCCGTGAAGTCACCGCAAGTACCTCCTTTTTTAGGGTCAAATGGGATAGGCTTAAACCATACGTGAAAACCCCCTTGCAGGAATGCACCTGCTTCCTCTGGGTAAAGTCAACACAAACGCATTGCCTGATAAAAATATCTGGTTACTGCTTTGGGTTACCAGAGCTCTTGGCTTACTGAATAAGTTCAGAAAGAAATACTGCTACCTTGATGTGTCCCATCTTACGGCCGATATACAGGGGCCGTATCCTGGGATTGTTCATTCTCTCTTCACTGCAGCTGCCAAGACAGTTATTAACAACAATTTCAGCTGCAGAAATGTGTAAGTGTAGAGTACGAACCAATAAAAACAGGACAAAGGTGACCTTCCACTTATTTCACAGGCCATCAGAAACTCCTAGGTTAGTAATCACAGTGAATTTAACTCGTGAACTCAGATGCCAAATCTGTAGCTTGATCCCTATTCCGAGACTAATCTTTCTATTTACGAAACCACCCAGCATGCTAGAAATATTGATAAAAGATTGAGACTCAAATGTTCTTTATGATGGTACCAAGACAACAGCCCTGAAGTTCGTTACTGGTTTTAGGAAATAGCTTGTTTCACAGAAAAATTGTGGAAAGGAGTCAATTAATATTCATTGAGACATCAATCTTCTTCCATTCTCTTTTTAAAACTGGAACACCAACCACAAAGTCTCTATGTTACCTTGCCAAAAGCAAAAAATCTCGTCTTTTTGTCTATTTCCTAGCATATAAAATGCTATTCATATACAAAACACTTTCTGTGAACTCTGTCATCTTTAAAAATGAAAAATTTATATGACTTTGTATAACTTTATCTGGTGATAGCTAGGTTCATACCATTGATCAGATTTGGTAGGAAAAAAACACAGCCCTAACTAAAATAGTTAAACCAACATAACAATTATGTTTAGACAAAATGCCTAAATGCTTGCTGAACAGGCTATTACAGTCTTGTTATTTAATAGTTATGGATCATTTTGTATCTGTGACATGTTTAACAAATACCATCCTTCAGGTGTCCCAGTGCAGCAGGTTGTCCAAGTGAACAACAAAGCAAAGAAATTTGCATATGAATTGCTTAATTTTACCAAGACAAGCAGAATGAACCTGGCAGAGTGGAAACTCTATGCTTAAACTCAAATAATTTAAGGCTTCAGCTACCTGAGCACATTTTGCAGGCTTTTACTAAAAGGAAATAAGAAAAACCAAACAAAAAAAATTGTAGATGAGTTTTCTTCTTTTCCCTGTTTTAGACTCTTCCAGCCACTAAGGCCACTCTCACTAAGTAGTTTAAAAGCACTGGCTGTGGAAGTGAAATAATTCTGCAGCTTTGCTTACCTAGTATCGCCTTAGAAAGCATTAAGCAGAAGTAGTCAAAATCCTCACCAAGCAACCTGCTGTGAAAGAAAATTTCCCTTATTTTTTCAGAGCCTCATCCAAAGCCAAAGAAAAGAAAAGCAGGTGAGGATGGAAGTGATGAATTAAGGTTCCCTTGCTCCAGCCATGCTTCCCTGCCAATGCCATTGGGTGCAATGGTCCCAGGAACCGCCATGACAGAGCGCAGGAGCTACAAGAGGAATATAAGAAAAGGGAACGGTACCAAAAAGCAAGGAACAGCTAAGCAATCCATTTCTCCACCTCTCGGCTCCACACTCGGCCAGTTTGTGTGCTTTTGGGATGCTGCTTCAGCTATTACAGTGCCACTGAATTAAAAAAAAAAA
>VZTL01031715.1:42334-83055 GCA_013400535.1 Scopus umbretta
AAAAAAAAAAAAAAAAGAGAGATAAAAGGAACAGGTGCCGATCTTCCTTCTTTTCTGTGAGGAAACATGACACAGCAGAGTCTCATATTAAATCCTTTATCCTCATGCTAAGGTCTTCTGACATTTTAAATATCAGACATAATGATTAACATCTCTCCTTAAAGCCAGAAGCTAAAATCCGCCAGTCTGCCACACACAGTGACACCTTTAAACACTCACATACTTCAGCAGTTACTAATTTTCCAATCCAGTACCTGGATATGACATTTTGACAAGTTTGCAAAGGATTTGCTAAACTACTTATTACTTCAACATATAAAAAGTATGCTTTTTTGCAATACCTTTCAAAAATAACTTCTGAATACATTTTCTACGTGATTTTCTAAAGTAGCTTTCCCATCGCTCTGCTTTCATGGGCCAAAAGAGCCTAATGGTACTTGCCGCAGTCAGGCAATTTAGAACATTTAATTACTTCAGCATTATTTTGAGTAAAAGCAAACTATTTTTCTATCCAAGTTCTCTTAAGGAATACAGTCATTAGGCAAATGGGTGGATCAAGAATTTGCAGTGACATTCGCAGTGATTTAAAGTAGATACCGCTGGAGCTATCCAGTGCTTCGTGCGAAACAGGAATATGGCCTGAAGCTGCTTTGTATTTGATAGATGTCTCCATCACAAACACCACCATTAAAAAAAAAGCAATGCTGTGGGTGTTTTAATAAAAAAGTAAAGACACGATAATGGAAAAAATCCTTGGAGGTGAATGTAGTCAGGGACAGAGTGAAGGCTGCGTGAGGAAGCTGCCACTGCTTTTTTGCACACAGATTCATAAGGAAAGCGAGAAGCTGAGTCCAATACTATTGGCAACTACTAAATTAGTTACGGAAAACAGATTCTAATCTGATTAACTCAGAGCTTCTATATAGTGTCTATATTATTCTTTCTTCCTGAAGTTCTCCTAGGTCAAGTGATTGTTTTCCCATTATCAGAATAACAGGAGGTTACTCTATGGATCTGATACATTCCTCTGAAGAATCTAAGAAGCTTTTTATTACCTTGAAGGTAAACTGGGTCGTGCGTTAGCTCTGCTACAGACTACAGGCTGATTTAATAAGACAACAATGAAAACTAGAATTGCTCACAGTGGGGTAGCATTCAGCACGTATTGTTAGTTAAAAGGTTGGCAGTATAATTATTATGCCACACTAAGATAGACTCAACACTGCACAAACATCACATTTCCCCAGCAGATTTTACGAAGTGTTTGAACTTGCAAAGAGATAGGAGAAACAGAGATTAAAAATGACCTTCCAAAAGTCAAAAAGTGGATCAAAAGGACTGGGAAACAGGAATGGCACTCAGATTTAAGCTCAACTCAGAAAACCTAAACTTGTCTGAGCGTCCTTATTTGAACCATAGCTCTGGTCCACATGTGTTACTGTTCACCTGGCAACAATACAATGTTCCACAGGCGAAATGTTGTCTCAGATGCATTCAAATGCATCTTAAATCACTCCAAAGTGACCCCAGAAGAATGCAGCCCTTAGGTTTTTAGGAAGGGAGCAGCATTCTAGTCCAGCTCCACATGGCTCTCCCCTTCGCCTAGGAGTCATAGGGTATGCTTTTTGGAATACAACAGTACTCCTCACGAACTGTCAGAAATCAAAGATGACGCATATTACAAGCTTCCTTTCCTGAAAAAAGAAAAACAGTCCTCCTACGATGGATGTTATAGCATACAGGTCTTGGAAGATTGGTTGTAATGAAAAGATGCTGATCACGGAGGACATTTTTAGCTGATATATGGCCTACTGTTTTGAACTTTGTGAAAAGATGTTCATTCATATATGCCAGTATAAGATTCATATATATTATCTGCTATCAGTGATGTCTTTTGAATTATAGATATTTTTAGTTCGAGAAATGGATCAAGCTGGGGTGTGGGGGTAGGAGTTTGGACCCGGGTCCCATTTTCTGTCAACACTCAGAATCTGTGCAAGAGTGGGATATGAACTGGCATCGGATTTATTACTGTGGGTTTGATTTCTTCTCAAATGTGTACCAAAACACATTCAGCTATTACAGTTCATATCTGTAATTCAAGATCCTAAATGAATTTAAAAGTTTCCTCCTCTCTCTTCCTGTCTGTCAAACAAATGAATTTGGTTATTCCAGTAAAATATACCACTGTGTTAAATGAGATAAATGTGATAATCATGATATAAAGTGCAAGGTATATAAAAATTGCATTATGATTGTGGAAATAATGCATTTATAAATTATACAGTGACAATTCTGTTTCATAGTTTACTTTTTACAAGGGCTTTTTAATTAAAAATCATTTTTTTTAAACAATACATCACATTTTTTAAACTGCATTTTTCCTTTTTGGAGCTTAGCTTGTTTCAATGCTCTGCAGAGGGATGGTAGGCTTAGCCCATACAGTAGCTATGAGGCAGCTACACAATCAAGAGGGAAAGGTATTAGATTTTGAAAATACAAAGATATCCTTATAGAATTATTTCTATGACACGACTGATCTATAATCACGTCCCCAGTAGCAGTAGACAGAGACGGTCCAAATTGAATGGAAGTGTCCCATCCCAATCCTGATGCAAGTTGTTTTCAAAAGAAATAATCCATGTAGTGCCAAGGAAGTTACTGGGTCTGTGCCCCCACTCTCTCACTTTGTATCTTGGAATATTTACCAGAAGTTTATTGATTTTTGTATAGTTATGAGATCAGATGTGTATGGGCTTTTTATAATACTGAGTACAATTATTTTGAAAAGTATCCGGGACTCTTCCAGAAGACTTCAAGGATTGCAAGAAACAAGAAATGGAAGAGATCTGGGTCTAAACGCGCTCACCATTAGCAAGAAAAGGAGATTATCGCTTTATTTGTTTTAAACCCATTCCAGCACCATTTTCACTGCAGGCTCAACTTGTATCACTGTCAGTAATACTCCCGGGTGCCATCTGGTGTTTTATTTTTACATTGCAATTCTTGTTAGGGGAATATTCTCTGCAGTTACGTTTTGTCGTATTCGGCTCAGTACGGGGGGGGGGAGGGAATCACACAACAACAGTTGTAAACTGTTGCTTTAGCCTAGGCAAAATGATACTTGGAGCCTTTCCAGTACCGATTCTTGGACATTGCAAATACATGTAAGAGTACATGCTGTACCTTCTGTAATACAAAAAAATTACAGATGACCTTATTCACTTTGGGCCAACATTTAACTCTGTCCTCTCCGAATCTTTTTAAATATACCTTAAAAGACAAATAAAGAATCTGATATCCTTAAACGTAATTCCAGCCCCCAACATTCCCCTGCTATACTGCAAATAAGGCTTTTGTTTTGTCTTTTGTTCATTTAAGGCTTTGCTCTCTAGCTTGAAGGTCAAGCTACACATGGGGTTTGGCAGGCACATTATAATGCTCCAGACAGAAGAACAGAAGTGATTTCACTTTTCCCCTGTATAAACAGGTAAATGCTTCTATATTTCTGTACTTTCCTTTAAAAGTGAAATTGTTCTAAAAATAGAGGTCAGACGTGTCAGGTAGAGTTATATTTAGACAGACAGCCTTAGGCCTCATATCTCTGTTTCCTTTTACATTGAAGTCAATGGGAACTTTGTGCATTTAAAGAAGATAAAATTGGGCCTTTTATTATGGCTGTATTATGAGCTGCTTTCTCACCCCGCTGAATAAGTTACTCAATGGAATAGTTCCATTGACTGTAATGAAGCTATTCCAATACAGTGCTAAAAGAGCAGCCGAGTCAGCCTGAAATGTCTCCGAAGGATCCTGATTGCCACACAGGAGGGGACCGAGATACGGAAGAAAAAATTCCCCCAGTTTCATATCACTGCTTGCTCTATGTCACTGCTCTGAGGGCAGAACAAAGGAAAGGTTCAGTGCCGGGTCCCGCAGCTCAAGAAACACAGGGATCCTGCAACGGATCAGCTGCTGAAACAGGAACATCTTGCGCCTTGTTAGACACTGCAGGATATCCAGGACATTTGCAGAGGCTGGTAGAGGACACAGGACATCGGGGAGATCTGTGTCCTTCTGGAAAGCAGCCGGGGGTAGGCAGAACAGCCCAAATCTCCAGGGAGTGACAGTAGGTACCCGGAGCACCCGTTCCGTTTCCCTAACTCATGTGCAATTTTCATATTGGATAGCACACACGGTAATAGGCCATTAAATAGGCACAGATTTACATGCTAGGGTAAGTACCATACAACAGGCTGTGTATGCGTATATATTTTTCCCAGCTAATACCATCTTGATCTTTGTTTTGTTTGTGACTGTGTATGTGTTTTATCACAATCTGGCCTCAGGATCACAGAAAATTTGTATCTTAAGTAAAAGGAAAAAAAAAAAAAACCTAAACTGTTCTGTGAGAGATGATAACCAAAGCATGGACAAGGGAAATGATTGCCGGGTACACTATGTTTAAATCCCAAGGGCAGAAATAAAGTGCAAGACCTTACTCGGCTACTGACACACAATAATTTCTAATTATCAGAAACCGCTCATGTGTGATTAGCACAGACCTAACAAATGGTCATATGTTTATACCATTAATTTTGGGTTTTCTCCCAAAGTGTTCACGTAGGAATTATATATTCACATAGCTTTATAGGTAAACATTTCTTCATGAAAAAGGCTGTGGACAAGCAGAACTCCCTTGATGATACAGTCTCCTGATTTCTGACTTGCTCAGTTATATAAATACTGTGAATCACTGGGATACAATCTCTTCTTAACAGAAATTCATTAAAATGAAAGTGAAGTTTAATAGTGTATATTATCAATACTAAGAAACTCATTATCCATGAAGTAAAGAAAATGGAGCAGCGGTGGATAAGTATTCAAACTGAACCTTTTTTCCAACTCTAGCTGGAATATGGGCTTACCTATGACTGTACCTACTTTTGAAACACATGAAATTTTCAAGGGAAAAAATGGATGGAAATTGAAGGCAAGTATAATTTGTAAATAATATATTCCCCTTGCGCTAATGCATAAGAGTGACTGTCGCTGCTCATGGACCATTCTGAGAGCTTATACAGGGCAATATAAAACACAGCTTATGGGACTGATAATGGGAGTAGTGAAAGCAGGGATAATAGCAAGATTACAGTATTTCACCACACTGTGGGGGTCACAGCAACAACACCTAAAACTCTTTCACATAGTAAACCTAGCAAAGAGATTATTTTTAGGTCCATACGGTTTAAACTACCCGTTTTGCTTTGCAACGCTTCTCAAATTCCCACTTGTATACCTAAATACTGATACAGCTCCCTCTGTAGCAGAAGCTGAGCATGCAAGGAAAAGTCCGTTTCACCAAGCACGTTACAACTGTGATAAGTTTTGTGGCTGGGGAGAGACAAATCTCCCATTTCCTGGTATTCCTTTCCTTTGCTTTGCCAAGCTTCTGAATTAAATACCCCTCTCGCGCGCAAAGTTTGTGCGATCTACCCAAACGGCTACCACGCTGCTTTCAGCGTGCAACCTCCCAGGTCAGGTCCCAAAGAAATATCTTTCTAATACTCCAGTAATTCTGTTTGCAGAGCTTTATGGGTTTAACAGTAATGCTATTCCTGCAGAGAGTTACCCCAACTATTTCCTACAGCACAGGAACTGTAAGGTCACGAAGCGACTGAGCCTACCCTTGTTTCATAAGCAGCTTCCTTCAACAGCTGTAATATCTGGGACGAGTGTTCGGAGAGTGTAATTTGGCCTCACTGAGTGATTCATTGTATACTGGAAAACTGCTCAGCATTCTTCTGGATGTCTTTGCCGCGCAGACAGGACAAAGCCCCATTTAGCTGGAAGCCCGGCATAGTGGCTCATTATTCACCTGCCACGGCAGTCACAATATTGTGAGGGCTTCTAGACAATGGTTAAAATTTCTACCTACTTTTTATAGGAATACACTCCATTTTCTACCTTTGTATCCCGAGGAACAGAAGCTGCGTACAGACAGAGTGAGTGTAGGGAAATGGGAGTCCTTTTTTTTTCTGTAATAAAAGAAAAATAAATTGCCATAGTGCTCCACGAACTGCCACGGGATGCTCAAGGCTCTACGGTCCTGCCTCAGCACCACTAATATATACTTCAGAGGGAGAGAGAGAAGGAGGGAGAGGAGGAGAGGGAGAGATGGAGAGGGAGAGGAGGAGGTCGAGAAGAGATGGAAACGAGCTACTCGGCCCTCTCTAACCTGTAATCTAGCCCGTGCCCGGTGCTCCTGCAGTGCTCGGCGAGCTCGGCCGCCCCGCGCTGACACCGACCACGGCCAGGCAATGGGGGCAGGTCCTGCCACGGAGACCCCCCAGCCTCCCCCCTCCGTCTAACCGCTCACAGGGGCGGCCGCAGCTGCCCTCTCCGTGATGAAGAAAGTGCCCTCAAAGCCAGCTCTTGCAGGAGAATTAACCCAGATCTGTAAATCTGCTCCTTACATCCAGTGCTGTAGCTTTTGCTGTTTGATTTGGGGATAAATACGTTTTAAATGCCACGCTGAAGTAAAGGCGCTCGCTCCAAAAGCGTTACGTTTAACAGCTGGGTTTTTCCTAAAGTATATTTTTTCTCAGAGCAGTAATAATTCAATAAACTAAGAGGTGGCTTTAACAGTTTTCCTCTCAAATGAGTGTCCTGTAATACACTGCTGCACAGGGATACCCTCAGAGCTCCTGCGAAGGCTTTTAGCGGAGAAAGATTTCTACCTCAGCGGGGAAGTAAACACTATCAGCAGGCTCTACAGCAATACCCTAAATGGCACCTGCTTTTAATTTCTACATAGTCCTCATAGCACTTTTTGTCTTTGTTTTGGTTGCCACCTCCTCTTTCATCAAACTCATCACTGCCACATTTACAGAAGGCGCATATTACACCGCGGCATATATTCTAGTTACATTCACTTACTGCACGTCTGCGCTGGAAAAGTCATAAAAAGGTATTTGGGAAACAAATGCTTCAACAAAACCATGCTGCATCCCTGTGGAGATTGCCACCTACTTCCTATTAAGCCAAAGCATGCCTTATGTTTTAAGGGCTTTTAGCCTTCTTTCTCTCTTGTACAGTTCTGTACTTGAAATTGCGCTGCTGGTTCTGCTGCCGTGGGATGTGCTTTTTGCTGGGGGGAAGGGAAGAAAGGGAGCGAGAGGAGGAAAGGATGGAGATTTTACAGCCAAAGGGGGATGCTTGTCTAATGTAACCCGCAATATGAGCAACTATGTCTCTGGCTGAGGTGAGAGAGAAGTATTCGCTTCAATAAACTTGCCCACGCGTGGACTCAGCAGCCTCCCCATAACGGAGGGGTTCCCCACTCCAGGCCACAGACTCGTGAAAATGCAATGATTTATTTAAAAATATATTTAAAAATCCCCATTTTGAAATCCATTTAAAAATCCCCCAGGTAAAAGTGTACGCACCTTTCCTTCTGTGTCGTCCCAAAAAGCTGGATGAAACCCGGAGGGCCATCGTGGGTCCGGGAAAAGCGTGGGCTGAAGCCTTGCCGTGACGGGTTAGCAGTGCCACACTAATGCTCACATGTCTTTGTTTGCAGATCACAAACCTCACCGCATTTCATGGCACTCTTTAAACCTTTTGAAGCCAAAGGCTACACGAAAGTTTCAGCTGATAGACTTCTAAGCTTTGTGATTGCTGGAAACATCTTTAAAAGGTGAAGCCAAGAATTTAGGAAAAAGGAGGCAAATTAAAGTAGCTCAAGGTATTTTTTTCTGTAATCTCAAATAGGGGGCAAGATGAGGGCAGCAAGTCATTTCCAACTTTCTATTCTTATAAAAGAGGAAAAAATCAACTTCTTAGTGTATTTTACTTTAATTAATAAGAAAAACATCTACATAACTCTATTTTTATCCTGATTTGTAATTAACATCACAATAACCCCCCCAAGCATTAAAATAATACATGTATTATGCCCTTTGGCATATTTATTTCACATGAACACCAATATATGCATTAGCTACGATGCTAATTAGAACTTGCACTGCCGTACTGTCTGATACTTTAAAGCTTTAAACCAGACTAATGCTTAATTGTTGAAGATCAAGTAGATAATTCTTATTGCGGCTTTCTTAATCCAATGTTAATATAATCTGTAAGGAAATGTAACTACCTCTCCTCCAGTATGCCACCCCAGAATTTAAGTGAACACGCAGTGCTATTCAGGCAACAACTAACATAGGAAAATGTTAATTTTTTTGAAAGAAACAGTCTGAATTTTATCTTTGGATTACAAATAATCCAAATAAGTATGCTTAAAAAGTGAATTTTCTGCTGTGAGAAACATGATACGATCCTACACAATATTACTATAGAAATCTACAGAATTTAATAGTGCACTATGTCACTTTAAAGGCTTCTTAAAAAAAAAAAAAATCCTTCTTTCTCTACTGCAGCAGATATCTTTTCTGTGCTAATCACATAAACTCTCAAGTAAATCCCTTTGATTTCAAAGGGATGAAGATTTCACCCTCTTTTTGTGGTAGTTTACAGGAGTTTTTCTGAAAACCACCATAAAGAAACATTTCCTTATTTCCATATGAACATGAATTCTCCTGTTCTTTCCCAGAAACGTCTCCTGTTAGATTTTCTATGTGATTATCAGATTTATAGGACCTATGGGGACTCTTTGTCTGAATTAATCTCAAGAAACTATATTAAAATAACATTAAGGTTGCTGAGTCAAAGACTGGGAGGTTAGGAAACACCAGAATTATGTTAAACTAATCTAATTTGGCTTCTCATGCAAATGCCTTATGAAAGAGTCTGCAGTCTGTAATTACGTGCTCACATCTACTCCGTGCCTGCTTCGGAGCAAAGGGGAACATAGGTACTATGTCAAACAGCTGCAAAAAAATTCTTTGCAAGACAAGGTAGTGCATTTCTACCTTCTTTTGGCAAAGAGCTGCGAGGTCTTCACTGAGCTTTGCCCACAAAATTCAGCCTGAAGCTGATACCAGCATAGATGATTTTAATTGCTCAAACTTAAATTAAGAAAAACTGAGAAAAACAAGCAAATGGGTAAAGCAACTCTATCTACAGGAATACCTACTGTCAGTACCTCTAATAAATCTGGGAGGAAGCCATATGCCATGACAGGAAGGCAAACCGGGGCCACGGATGCTACACGGCACCAGCTGGCACCCATGGCTCAGCCGCGGCGGGACGTGGTGTTAGTGAATCCATGGGTGAAAACTACTTCACAAAGCACCCACGGACTAAAAGTGTTGCTTCTTTTAAAAAATTAAAAATAAAAATACAGCTGGATGTCATCGACACAGTATGTTCCATGACTGTTGTGTATCATGAATTATTAATTGGTTTGGCCGTGTAAATATTTATGGTTCTTGTCCAAAGAAGGAGGCTGCCTTCCAAACTAGTCTTTAACTCTACATTACAGTTTGCTGCTACCTACAGTTAGGCTTCAGTCAGATTTTCCACTTTAAATGACAACTTTATTTTGCAGTATTTCTGCCATAATGTTCACGGTGATTTATGACCAAAAGTTTCATTCTAAAAAGAAATAGGAAGAGGCAGAGTCAGTTTAAAAATGACCCGCAAAGGGGGGAAAAAGAAACAAATAGGCTGTGACCTTTTTTCCCTCTTTTATAGGTAAAAAAAGTTTGCTTTGGTTTTCAAAACAGTTTCAAACTACACAAGCTCCTCTTGTTGTTTTTCACATTAGAAATGTGGGCCAGGAAAAACCCACAGAAGCCAGGAAAATGAGAAATTTTATCAACTCAAAGGCAGTCGGAGAGTTGCATTTAACTTCTGAAAGGGAGAATACTCAGAAGAAAAATTATTTTAGATACCTAAGGTCCTATTCTCTTGCTTAGAGGTAGAGCCCCAACGTGGATAATGGAGGTGTCTTTTCCTGACCCCTTAAAAGCAAAGCTCTGGGATTAACTAAATCAAATATTCCCCTCTGCCCAAGATAAGCAAAAATAAATAAGAAGATTAAATTTCCAAACCTTTCAACGGTTTTTACACATGAAGAAAATCATTGTCCATTTTTCCTTTTTTTTTCCAAAACATACGTATAGTTACTTTTTCATATTTATATTAGGCGCTTCAGCCAACATACCTCCAATCACCATCATAAACCCACTAAAAGACACACGTATACTAGTATATAAATCTAAATAAACAAATACAGAATGCATTTGTGTTGATGCAAAATAGCTGCTTGCCCCACCAGTGGTGGAACACCACTACAGCTGGTGGGGAAATTCTGCCTTCCCTTTCCCTGCAATTGCTATGCAGAAGTGATCACTTTTGGCTTTCCCTGAAAAATCAAGTGTACCATAAACTATGGTCCAGAACAGTACAGAGGATGTGGGCAAGGAGACTAATATAACATGGCAGAAGCAGTTCTGAAGGCTGGATGGTAATCCTCAATGCTGCATTGCCATTAAATTTTTATAGTAATACAGGATTAAATAGGGGTTTTATCTCTTTTTTTTTTCCTTTTAAGAACTTTGCACATCTTTATTCCTAAGACTATCCATGATGTATAAAGTAGCAAGGACTTTTCAAATCTAATTATTATGTTTTTCTGACTTTCCTACGTTATGCATTTCTGTCAGTCTGAGGAATGAAAATGAAGAAATCTGTTCCTTTTGATTTCCGTTGGGTCCGAGTTAATTTTCGTCTCAGACAATCCTGTGTTATTGCATGACAGAATATCTGAAATGCAGAAATCTAAAGAAGTGTTGCTTAATAAATATTAATAGGATTGAAAATCCATAAAATGTGCTCTTAGCTTTTATATTTATATTACTTTGATTTACAAAACCTAAAAATTCATCTTAATTTCATCTAGCAACGGTTCTTTAAAATACAACATGTATCTTCTGTATCACCATTTTACCAATTATTTCAGCTACTACAAGGGTAATTCCCAAGCACAAAGTAATCAGTATGTTACTACAAGTCTGGCTTATAATTGTTTAATCTGAATACCATTTCGTTAAAAATATATAACATAGTTTCTTTCTTCCTGCTTAAAAAGAAAAAAAGGGGATGAAAGAAAATCTACATCTGCTTCCCGCAACTGTTAGGTACCAGAGTTTTCTGCTGCTATACTGCAATTGGGGTAGAGTTTTACCACTACAGGCACTGCCATACACACAAAGACACAGATATATCCAAGAATGCAACATATTCAATTTAAAATTACATGCAATTCTAATTGTGGAAACCAATAGAACAAAAGTGGAAAATACCTAAAATGTATTCTCTTTTTTTACCTTTTTTTTCCCTTTTTTTTTTTTTTTAAGAAAACTAAGTTTTTTAATCAATAAGCATGAGTGTTCTTTCACTATTCACAAGAAAGGAGGGCAAGATCGCATCAGAATCTGGATTACATCAGACTGGCAGCAAGATAAGGTCAATTAGGGATCAGATTTTTGCTAATTCAGGTCTCTTTTATTACTGAGAGGAATTATTCTGATTCACTGAAAGAGAGCAAAACAATAAAGCAGTTCAACCCTGCCTACCACAGAGCATAAAATGACTATGGATATTGAAAAGCCATGCTCATAGAAAGACCAGCATTAATGCAGTTGTCGCTGTATTCTATACAATCTAAACCTCCTTTAATTTTTTTCTGGGCCATTAAGATAACATAGAAAACTTAAAATAAGTACAATAATTTTGTCGCATCTGCTGCCAGAACAAATGACATGATGACTCCAAGACAGACATAAAAGTCATTTTAATTATCTCTTCTTTGAAGGAGGCATTGGCTCAAGCCAGACAGTATGGATGCAAATCTGAATTTTTCGCAAAGCTCAAGGTGAACCCCAGATGTGTTGTTAAGGGCCTCTCTACTTTCAGTCAAGTCAGTTGTCAGGGCCATCATCTCTTCCTATAAAACCACTAAGCACTTAACATCTGCTTGAACAGTCAGCATTTGGGGCATGTTGCTGGATCTGTGAAGTCTCGCACCAAAAGCAGCTAACAAATAATAAGCACTTGCTCTGTGGAACAGCATTCATCGGTGCCATTTGCAAACCCAGAAGATCAAAAAGAGGTGTGGGCAGTGTTCGCAGTTAGCGAACCACTGCATTTTTCCCACTTTTCTGAACTGAAAGCATGATAGGTACAATACAGTTTGCTCTGTGGCGTCAGTGTGTTTAATGCTATGGTTCAAAAGTGAATCTAATTTGTGTAAGGTTTTTTCCTAATTTTTTCATTGTTGCACGAATGCCTTTTTAAATGCATGCAAATATAAAGATGTACAGGTGACACACAAAAAATATCATTGAAGTTGGTGCTTTCATTAAAGCAATTAGCAATCGCTCAAGTTGCAATAGATGACAGCCTCAAGAGGATTTCTGCCCTGCAACTTACATTACAGTCAAATGTTCTGTTCTTTAATGCTATTTTGTTATAACAGGCAAGTACAAGGTTGCTGATTACGGATTCATTCCCCTGTATAGCTTTTAGCTGATCTTTTTGTCCACAGGCTTAGACGCATACACTCCACTCCTGTATCTCAAAATATTCCCTCTTAAAGTTAGTGAAAAGAAAGTAAATAAGCAAATAAATGCAACTGCAAGTAGAGAAGGCCAACAGCAATGTCTTTCTAGGTCTGGGTGAAATCACATACCATAGACATATTTGTCTCGCTCGGAATTCATACGGTGACTACAACTATGCTTATTTTATAATAATATTATAACTAGACTCACAGACATTTTACAACCACTTTAAACTGCCAAAGCAACATCCAGGGGCTTTACGGTCCCTAGGAGTCGCCCGTTCAGTTTCAGCAAACTGTGGGACAAATCCTGCTCCTATAACAGTGAACGGCAATGCTGCCACCAGGCAAATCTTTAAATTAATGACTACCTTGAACTGCCTGTGCATAAACCCCATGTTCCGCAGCTGCTTTCCTTAGGAGCATGCTTAAGTGAGGGCCTTAGATATGTGCAGATTGAGTCTCTGACTATACTCTGCAGCTCTTCAGTGCAACGAGCAGCATTTGACCAGAAAAGAAGTGATGCCCAAGTAACGCGGTCAGCAGTGATTTAGAGCAGCCCCTTGCACTGAGGAGAAGGTGAGACGGTATCACGCCCAGACACAGTGGTTTTTTCTAGGCAACGATTTGTATTGTCTTAACATGTATTTTTTTAAGGTATGGCTGATTACTCTATCGTAGACTATGCCATTTCATATTCCATTATTTCAAGCGATCTCCATAGCAGCAGCTGTGCCCCACGGGACAGTTGCACACTGCCGTACACCGTTACACTGCCGCACCACGCGTAATACCGTAACGAAGTCACTGCGAAATAATGTCAGCATCTGCGGATTTCTGTGAGCCAAGTCTAGCCTATTCCCCTCCGGTTACTCTCTCTTGTTTATAAACACTTTTACTCCTTGTGCTCATCCTTTCACGCGTCTAAAAATGAAACCGTATTAGAAAAAAAAAGGAGAAAATTATAATGGTTCGACATGAGGTTAGGGAGCGAGTTCGAGAAAGCTTCAGTGCGCGTCTGATGCAGCGCTTTGCCATCACAGAGCTGCCTCTGGGAAAGACAGAAATACGGCGGCTACCCTCACGGCCCCAGAGAAAGCCCTGTGCTCGGGGCTGAATGTGGTGTTAACTCCACCGAAGGGGCCATTTCCCATTGCTTCGCAGGACTTTTGGAAACAGTCACTAATTGGCGCACACATGAAGCAGCCATGGTGGAGGGAGAGACCTGTTCGACCATGTCGGTCTCCATTTGAAACACGCTCTTGCCTCTGCCACCCATTGAGTTAAATGATTATATTCAGGAGCTGAAAGAGCACCACTGAGACGCAGAGTGGTAAACACACAAATCAGGTCAATTCTTTTGCTTTCCTTGTAATCCCTGTGTGTTATTTGTTACTGGCTTTTGCTGCTGCCTCCTTCTCCTCTTCAGGCACTCTGTGCACGCATCAAAGCACTCTTGCTCTCCTTCACACCATGTATTATGGCAATCCCTTCTTATCAAAACTCCTGTATTCTGCACTACTTTACTACATCCACTGGCTTTATATCTTCACCTCTGTTGTCTTTTCTTCACTGTAAATTCTCTAGAGCAGGGAACTTGTTTTCTCCAAGTTTGTACTAAAGCCTGTAAATTTACAGCACTCTAGGAATGTTTGATAACAGCACGTAAATAATTAATAAAAGCTGCAGCAACTCTTTCTTTTCCCCTATTTGGAGGCTGTAAGGCAGCAAGACAAGTGGGAGGCAGAAAGTATTTCATGGGCTAAGATAAGACGTGATTCTCACCCCTATGGGGGGTAACTGGCTGACAAATAGTTGCACTTAGGAAAGATCAGGA
This sequence comes from Scopus umbretta, assembly GCA_013400535.1. Taxonomy (NCBI): domain Eukaryota; kingdom Metazoa; phylum Chordata; class Aves; order Pelecaniformes; family Scopidae; genus Scopus; species Scopus umbretta. Next base: position 56,695 of record VZTL01031715.1, read on the forward strand.
TTAAGTTGTGGAGGAATTAAAGACAAGAAGCATTGCTTCAGCTACATGAACCATAAAAGCAGCCCAGAAGCATCATAAACAGCCTGGCCCCAAAAAATAAATATGCGATAAAAAGCACGGGATGTTTTAATTTCAGCTCCACAATGACATGCAGTCTCTTTCCCTCTCTGTGTGTGACATTGCAAAAGTCCACTCGTTTGTCCTAGTTTCTCCATCTTCAGTATAAAGGAAAAAAATAAAGGATATAGTGGCAAATGAATAGCTCGTGATTTTGTAGCCCTAAAGGGGTAGCAAACGTTTCTAAAATGAAAAAAATGGAGGTGGAAATATGAAATAAAGACAAATCAGACCGAATAATGACTATGAGAGCAGGAAACTCAGAAAAGGTGCAGAAAAAGGCAAAAGACATTTGTTATTACAGGAGAGGCTGCGATACAAGATAGGTTAAAAATTAGTTTGAGAAAATAAGAATAGAGAAAAAAAGGACAAAGAAAGGGAAGAGATAAGTGTCTCGGGCACAATTTTCAAAATCTATAAAACATTCCGATCCCCTGTATCTAGCTCTAAGTTTATGTTTGTTCCTCTTTTAAATATGGAAATTTGGGCCTGGTCTTGTAAAACTTGATTTGAATTTCATGATTGACTTTTATGTGGCCAGGAATTTACCCACCGAGTGCAAACGGGTATACGTGCTTTCCACTGGAGCGCAAAGGAAAGTACGTTATGGATTTTCGTGCCTTCAGAATAATCAATAATATAATCCCGACGCTTATGTCAGTTTTGCCGCTAAATATCCTAGTTTATCAAGGCAATCAAGTACTTTGGCACCAAAGAATAGTAACTGCACTCAAAGAAATCTGAACCTGAAAAGTGCAGGGACAAAACCAGAAGCCATTATGTCTAGCACTGAATGTTTAATCAGGCAAAACATCATAAAAACAGAGCAAAAAAGGGCAGTAAATTACTTGATTTTAGTGCAGTGAAGTCTTCAAAATTAGTTCTTTTTTCGAACAGAGACATAATGACTAGCTTCTGAACAGATATTGGCACAGCAGGGCACACAAAAGCCCTGATTAGCTGCTGTATGATGGAATCTTTAGTTAATATTTGTTCTATTTTGGTGTTGATTTCTGACCCTTCCTCTTTGACTTTAATTGGTCAAAATCCAACCCTTTCTGAATTTATGTCATACCAGATAACTGTTTCTAAATTGCCAGAACGTCAGGCCACATGCTCCCATTAAAGACGGGGGGGAAAAGGCGCTTCGCAGTTTTTTCTGTCGCTTTTTCAACTTCAGCTAATTCTGAAGTAGCAAGCAACATGCACAACAGTTGCAACAGCACTTGTGATGCAACAGTTCTTGAACTAGTTTTGGGGAAAGAAAAAAACCCCCACCACGAACTATGTTATGTCAAGTCTGGTTCGGATGTCCTTCACCTCCATTTAATGAAGAGTAGCTACCACAAACCTGTACTTCTATGCCAGTGTTCTGTAAGAAAAGAATATGATACAATCTGGCTCCAGATTTTAATATTAGACAAAGCCATCAGAAGCTTCTTTGTTAACTCCTAAACCAGTGATAATCCTGCAGTTTTTTCACCTCTTTCATTTACAGTTAATAATAAGGGAAAATATTTCATGACATTTCAAAGCTCTAGCTGCTGTTGTGATACTGTATGAGAGCCTCCTCACTGACTGATTTACATCCACAACTCCTATTCCAAGAGCTTCCTTCCCAAATTAAACATGCTAATGATTTTCTATGCAAAATTTAACAACCTAATAGGCTGAACAAGTCAAATGAAAATACACTAATTGTTGCCTTTGATGTATACTATTCTGCCAATTCTCTCATGAAAACAGTGTATTAGCATTAGCTTAGTACTCACTGAAATATATATTAACAAAGAAAAGCTCGTATATATATACACACACACACACGTGTTAAGAACATGGCACTGCAGGCTGCAGAACACACAACTTCAAGGCTTAGGAGTGGCACGGCTGGCTATTACACGCTGGGAAACCATTTTCACGGAAACCCTGAAAACAAACTACTAAAGAATGAATTGCAAACCTTTATCTGAATTAGCGAGTGTTAGTTCATAACACTGGGTTTATGCAATATGAGTAGTCAAAATAAGATTCCACAGTCAACATAATAAATACCGAATGAGATAAGAGAGAGAATAAAAGGCTGCCGAGAGAACAGAAGGCTTCCTGCGTAACCCCAGAGGTCTGAAATGAGTTTCCCCAAGAAACTGCCCAACGGATTTATAAAGTAAGATTTCCACGTGCACGTATTTTTTTCACCTAGAGTACAAGAAATAATGTGTTTTAGCCTATGACCAGCATCTCAGAGAGAGTTTTACTGTAGAAATTGGTTTATTCTGTCCTCCAGCCCAGTTCTGAACGTGAGGCTCAGCACCACTGCTGTCTTAACACATGCAAATAAAACAGAGGCAAACAAACAATAGGAGAGTATAAATACCCTCTAAAGAAACACAGTGACACAAGATTACTTTCTATTGCTTTGTCTTTAAGAGTTTGCTTATAATGATTTGATAATCTAATCTAATTGATCTCTCCAAGTACTTCTATGGCTCTAATCACTGTAGTGTCTGATTAGTGGAACAGATCCATACTTTATCTCCAGATTTAATAACTAAATCTATATTTGAAATAGAGTCACACGAGTTCACCAGAGGGAGAGGGCCAGATGCTGCTTAGCCAGGAGAAGAGGGAGGGAATGGGAAAAGGCTAGCGAGGTCCAGAATGACTGGAAAGGGACATTTGGCTTTGTGTCAAATCATCCCTCTGCAGCTAAGGCCCATTTAAACAGCACATTTCTGGGGTTACAGAATTAGAGGAACAATATGACATAACTAACAGGGGCAGAACCAAAAATGAGCTACTGTCTATGGCCCGCCCTCCTTCAAGCTATCTTCTTTGCAAGCATAAAGTAAGTGTAATTATTATTATTGTTTCTTTCTTCTCTTCCAGGCTAGTGCTTCATCAGCCTGAAAATTATGACATTTCCTGAATGTGCTTCAATGGCTTCTTAACCTTTCTAGTTCCCGAGTGCTGATACAATGTCATGCTGCACTTGGAGAGTTCAGCAGTGAAGAGGTTAACAGCCAAAATTGCTAATAATAACAACAGTATCCACTGAGCCAGATAATCACTCACATAGAAATTCAATCCAAAGTCACTTAAAATTCAAAAGAAACCACTGTATTTCTTTAAGGAAGTGACAGCATTTAGAAGAATATTCATAATTCAAACAACAGCCCAAAACTTACTGCTGAGTTTCTCTATTTTTAATCGAGCAATATTAAGGGCTAGCTTTTGCTCTACTTTAGGTCAAACCTATTTTGTGACACGTCCTCTAACACATGCCCAAGTACTGGGCAAGGCGCGACAGCCAGACCACTTGCACAGTGCAAATGTCAAGGTGGAAGGGGATACGGAGCATTTCTGGTAAATCATTTGTTTCTTCCTCTCTCGTTTGACTGCTGCATGTTTGTTGTGCTGATACTCAGCCAAACTAGCTTGTAGTTGAGTATGTCAAAGCTCTGGGCAGAAAAACAGCAACTAATATATGTTAGCAAACTCTGGAGAGAAAAATAGTTTCTGCCACTTAAAACTGCCAGGTGGAATTGTGCACTGCCTTCTTCTTGGTCTTATTTTGCCTAAAGGGAAAGAGCCTTTTAATCCTATTTCTATGCTTGGTTTGCACACTGCCTGCCAGTGTACACCTGCTTCAACGTGTGTGTCAGGAGCCTTCTTTGCTGTCAAATCCCCTTCCTGCTGCTTTCAGCTCATCTTCTGTCTCCCAGCTCACCTCTGCAAGCGAACGTCCCTCTCATGCCTAACCACATTTTGGCAGCCATCTTTCAAAAATGTCAAGAACAGAAACAAAATCAGCCCGTCAAAAACACATGACTGTTTCACAGTTCGAGGGGCAATGTTCTCTTTCGCATGTGAACGACACAGAATATAATGCACGCGGAAGGGAATGCGAGGGATTTCTGCTAACAGGCCCAGATTCTGGATGGGGAGGACTTTTACTGTGACCTCTTCAGCAATCATCTGTGTCTCTATAAAACTCAAGCACCCATTTCCCATGATCTGGTATCAAAATGTGCTTTTGGGGAGGTAAAACCTTAAAGAATTGCAACTGCAACACTGCAAGAATTGCCAGTTAATCAAGGGTTTCATGGCACTTTAAAGAAAAGACAATCGATGCATCTTTTGTTTCTTCCTTTATGGGAGACTTCATCTAGGGAGACTTCATATAAAAGAGACTGCAGGTGCTTCAGCATTTAAGTATAGCAATTATTTTTTGTTTCAAAATTTATTGTTTCTAGCAAAAGTAATCCATTTGTCATTAACAAATGGCTCGGTTAATGGCTGAAAAGTGTAGAAAAGAAACTTAATTCTCTTTCCTACTCCACATAGCGCAGTGGTTAATTGATTTGCACGGAGGGGTACTTCATCTGAGTTTAGCATCATAGAGAAACAGGGAAAGGACTAAGATTTTAAAATCTAGGTTTACAGCCCGATGATTTCTTGTGAAATTTCACAAAATAAACCTGCCTCTACAACAGCTATATACAGTAATATTTCATGGATCCGAAGTGCTATATAGATCACGGGGCACTGTCATTAACAAAAGCAGTCTCGGAGCAGGTAAATGTGTGAAATCGTCCTTAATATCTGTTTGGCTCACATAACTGTATTAGATCTGTCTTTCAGCAGCTAAGTTCAGATTTTTAAAAAAATCCCCAAATTCTTTGTGGCACTTTGAAATAAATACAAACACATACGAGTCGATATCAATTTTGCAATCGAGTAAGACAAATCATACTAGCTTGCCTTTGAGCTTTCAAATCTGTTTATGACTGTATATGTATACACATATACCTGGATAAATGCATGTTTCATATTCCCTTACCACTGGGTCCACCTCGTTAAAACTATTGCTTTGGGAATGAGAATTCTCAGAGACTAAATTCTCATTGGTTCAGCTAGATCCAGCTGGTGAATACTATGTCCTGTTTGCCTGTTCACTGCGTTAATACTAATATATTGAAGACTGAAAAGCAAAGAGTACTGTCAGCAGAAACTTAAAAAAAATTTTAAAAATCCCTGCCAGGGCACTGGAATGGAGCTTGACGACAACGGTGGGGCTCAGCCTCTGGTTAAAGGGCAGCCAGTCCTTAGAAAAGCACCACAACCGTATGAGCAAATCCATTCTTGTGTTGGCTGCCTCAGCAAGGAACTTGACGCACAAGGTGGTAGAACCAGGGAGCTGAACCCCAGGCCATGGATAGATGGTCCGTCTGTAGCCTGGGGAACAGTAAGACACTCCCGTCTCCTGGAGCTTTGTCTCCATCCTTTTGTGGGACATTAACATTCTACATTAGAGGAGATCCTGCAAACCCTCCTTAATCAGGCTTGAACAAAAATGAGCTGATGTGAATTGAGTGAGTTAAACAGGAGGTTTGTCTAACCTGCCCGAATGCATCTGAAGTAACGGGGGAAAATGTGCGTGAGTCATTCCCCTAACAAAACTGGGAGCAAAGACTGGAGGAGGAGCCCCAGCTGGTAGGTGGGAGGTAAGCAGCCGGGCACAAGAGAGATGGGAGGCCCCTCCAGCTGGTTTGCACATAGCTCCGGTCTGCCCAGAGCCTCAGCCCGACAGCGGGGTGCTGTCTTTAGAAGCAAAGCCGAGGCAGGTGTCCCGGTAAGGGTGGCTGCATGGTTGCCAGTCATGCCATCGGTACACTGTTAAACCCCCATCACTTAAGAACACGCTATATTAGATATAAAAAACCAGAATGACAAAATAAACCTAAAAATTATATATGCCTTACTGCCATATTCAGTGACTTTTAAAATTAACTGAAGGGAGAGAAGAGAGATCATCTGTACACTACAGAAAGTTGACATGAAAGAGGATGAGAAATCTGTGATCCTGAGTAGATCCTTTGGTAGATTCCGGCGTATGTTATCCTTGCTCCCCACCCACTCTGGAGGAGAGAAAGGGAGATGCTGCATAGGGTTCCTCTGTACCCACGCTGCTTTGTCCACCTCCTGGGCTTGGAGCATCACACGGACCAGTGCTACAAGAGGAACTTTGTGTCTCTTTCCCCAACACCTGGAGGTGCACTATTTGGACATTCCAGTATGTAAGCAGGTCACCGAAACTCAGCACGTAGTGAAAACCTCCTTATATTTAGTGGAGCCTTTTCATCATCGTGAACCAACTGTTGGATAGGGTTTTCCCTCTGGATAGAAGAAGGGTGTCTAAGTACAGACTGTGTTTGTGCATAGATCCTATTTGCTCTGGGCTCAGCCTTCTAGAAAAATTCAGCAAGCTGTGCAATCTTCTTACACAATGCATCTTTCCAGTAAAAATCTGCAGACAGTTTTTAGGTGTACGAATATAGAGAACAGAAACTAAAGACAGAAAGGCAATAGAGACAAATCCTTTTCCATGAGCTCTGTGAAATCTTTTCTCAAAATAACTTTGGAGGGGGTTTACTGCCAGTTCATAATGTGGATGAATCACTTCTGATATTTCCGATAAAACAATATTCAAAACTTCAAAATCACTTCCAATTCATTTATGCCACCATTTAATTAGGGCTTCTGCAACATGTTACAAGGACGTCATTATCCCCTATAATTGTATAACAATTACAATTTTTAATGAAATAATTGCAAGTACACTAGATGTGTAGATATAATTATGGTAATTACATAAATACCTGATTTTCAGCTAATAATTAAGGAAGGCCTTTACAAAAAGGGTGAAATTTAACAAATGGAAGCTTTCCAGAAAACAAATACAAATAATAAATGGCTGTCTCCTATAGATTTTGCCTTACTAGATTATATCTCTCATATATATACTCTATATGATTTTCCATACATATAAAATAATATAAGGATAAAAAAAATATTTAAACAATTGTTAAATCATACCAAGAGACCACAGTACTTCACCTCTGCAGGGCCTGATCCAAAACCACTGACATTAATGTAGCTCAAATCTAATAATCCTATGACAGCTCAGTATCTCACAAGACATTGAATTGTAAATTACCTTCCAGAGAAGGAAGATGTGAATAGCGCCCACAACAGCATACCAACTGTACTCTGATTCCTCTGCAACATAAAGGGACAGATCCTGGACCACCAGAAAATGCTCAGGAAAAGGTCCATGTGCAGAGGAGTCCCCAACAGCTGCTGAGGAACTGCGAGCCTTCCTTCAGGGCACAGCACTCGAGCACAGCTGCTGCTAAAGCTTTCCAGTCATACCAGCTATGATCTTCTCCCAAAATGTGCCTTTTTGGTCAAGCCTGCTGGCTATACCCCTGCTAACACAGAAACCCTGCAGAAGATTTATTCTCCCTCCGTGCCCCTCGGTGGACGGACCTTTACAAGCCCATGGTATTTCAATAAAGGAACTTCCTCCAGAGCTTTATCAGCTGAAGAACCAGAAATTCTTCAGCCAGATAATTTTCTTTCTCTTCAGACACATTCCTAAGACTAAACTCACGCTGCATTTACTGTACTATTAGTATGACTAGGAAAGGCAAAAGCCACCCTCAGTAAAAAACATACAGAAAACTCCACCAGGGCAGATACTGATTACGACTCTGATAGCGCAAAGGGATATTAAAAGAATTCCCACAGCAGAGGAATTAACAGCATGATTTACTGTTGCTGCTGAAAAGTTTCAAAACACTTTGGCAAAACTCTGGAAGGGAAAACCAGCCACAACACCTGCACTATGCCATTTCCATGAGTCCTACAATTTCTGCATTCGCTTACAGCAGCCCTGAGGTGGCTCTGATTCTGGCCAGAGACCACTCTGGTCCCAGCAATGTGTTAGAATATAGGGGCAAACATGGCTTAAAGTCAGCTTTGTCCCACTTCCCTTAGCCTTGTATTGTTCAGTGCTGCTTCTTTTTAGGATAAATCTTCATTATTACAAGCATAAGAAATGAAAATAAGAGGTATTAATATTAAAACAGAAGGAAATGGTTTGATATCCCAAAACCAAATCTCATTTACGTTAAGCTCATTAAAGCAGTTGGGTTCTGAATGCGGAGTATAATTACTAATACTATACATATCAAAGTAGAGAAGACGTGTAAATTTGACAACATAAAGTAAGTAAAAATGAAGAGGGCTAAAGAATTATAAGTGAAAAGAATTTGAAAAAAAATTGAAATTGTACTGCAGCAATATAAGCAGATTATTAACATTATAATTGAGATGATCCTTAAGAATGGTTTGACACATGTAAGCATCATGTTTCAAGCTTCAAAACATATGCAAAGAATACTAAAAATATTTGTATCTGTGTGCATTATAAGGAAACAAAGAAATGAAGAGTGCAAACACGGAGAAGAGCAAAGGAATAGTAATAAAATGCAGGGGGAAAATGACATAAAAAGCAAGCAGAAAATAATAGTTATCCAAAAGTCATATTAGTTACTAAAATGTTCCTCCTGAAAATGTAAAATCCACTTAGGCAGCTATTTTTTATAATATTTGCCCATTCTGGCTTTAAATGATAAATTAGAAACTAGCAGATGGAAAGGAAAACTATCTCACAGTTGTTCACTGAGTACAATTGGTCCAACCCAAGAAAGGCCAGGGGAAGAAGTACAAACCAGTTTTATCTGACTTAGTATTACCAGGGTATCAGTACTATTTTAGAGCCTGCGTGTGGGAGGATGTAGAAAATGAAAAGCAAGCAGTAAAATAATGGACAAGGAATGGAATTAGATCAGAATTTAAGACCTGTTAGAGCTATAAGCACTGTCAAGGTACATGAACAAAGCAATGACAGCACGACGACTGCGTGGTCAGCAAGAGCTCAGAGCCTGAGCAACCAGACATTTACAGAGGACTTTGACCAGTGTTGATGGCATTTAAGATGACTGGAGTCTTAAAATGCAGTCTGCAAAGTCTTCTATTGTCAAGCATTGTCTCACCCAAAGAGAGGACTGTAGAAAGTACATCAGAGTTTAAGCATTTTATTTTATTTCAAATATGACATAAACCTACTGCACATCTTTGAAAAATGCTGCTAACTGACACTAACAGCTTTAGATTGTGAAAGGATGAAAAGGTCTGTACAAGACAATGTTTGCTTCATTATCTTCTTCCATGTATTACTAGTATAATAGGAAATGCTGCAGTGGTATCTGAGGAATGAAAACCAGGAATACAGTGCTTCAAAAAGGAATAGAAAAATAGAAAAATCTTGGTGTCTTAGTGCACAGCACTGGAGTACAGGACCATGGACGAAATTTGTGCCTGCTGATAGCGCAGGGATGAATTTTGACCTCACGAGGCCAGAATGAGGATGAAGGCTCTTTCAGCCAGGAGCCAGCAAGGGTGAATGGGGGCAAAACTCCAAATGTGTGCTGGCAACTACTGACACAAACATACTACAGGCAAATAATTCATTATGAATTTTCCAAGTGGCCTAATGAAGATATACACCCTTTGTAATGGTTGATACACACCTACATATGCACTAAGGTAGCTCTGTGGGCTTTGACACTCATTCTCAAGTCACCATGAGCCCTGGTAATGGTCTGCAAATGCATGTTCTTAGCCTACTGGCCGTGCAACATATTTTGACACAGCTCAGTCTACAGTGATGGAGGCTTACACCTTAGATTTCATACTTTTCATTTATACAGCCATGGAGAAAGAATATTTTAATCATTTTTGACAACATACCAACTACAAGCCCATTACTTCAGTATTATTTTCTACAATCCATATTTAAAAAAAAATAAGCTGATAATTGATTGACAAATTTTGCTAGTCGAAATACACATTTTAACAGGTCTCAGCTTGTCCTTTCCTGGTTGTCTTCAGAGCTGAGACAGGTATACAGAAAAAAGTTCATTTAACAAAATCCATAGGAACTGCACATGTTGCATTGATTCCTTTTTTCCAAAATTTGATGATAAGTAAAAGACAAAAAGATGATAAGATAGTTCTAGGGCAGTTGAATGGAGTGTTGGAAAACACACCCAACAGTAACACAGGGTAACAGGCTAAACTAGGCTCTTTTCATTTCTGCTTAGATTTGTAAAAAAATATTTCATATTGCTAAGCTTAAAAGCCTTACAGTTCTCAGCGTCATTTACGAATGACAACTGATGTAACACCATCTCTATTGAAAACAACGAATGATCAAAGCCAGATGAGGTTCTAGCACTGTGATTTGTGTTTCATTTCCAAGAATGTATTTGTATGTATGTATGTATGTATGTTCCTACGCGTCCATAGTAACCGCAGCCATAACCCAGAAAGTATAGTGTTGGGAGCTTTGCTCTGAAAATCAAGTAGCCCATTAGGAGGCATAAATATTAATAGAACTGTCTAATCCTACACTCTCAAACGAAGTAGTTCAGATCATGATTCTTTGCATTTAAAATTTATTCACTGCACCGACGAGAATAAGAAACAGAATCCACATGTGAAGAAGTCACTGCTGTTGGACGGTGCCTTAGCCACTGATAATTCCTAAACGTAAGAGTAAGGATCAAGTGATTTCTTTCCTTATTCTACTGCCAATTCTCCTACAAATACTAATGTATCCAAAACTGCACATGCCTAGTTCCATGGCATTGAGGATATATCCTATTCCCTGCAAAACCTACACCTCCACTTTTTCACATTCAGATATCTTCAGGCAATATGAAGGCTTTAGTGCAGGTTCATAAGAAAGAGCATACTATCATCCCAAGTGCAGAACACACAATATCTGGGGCTTCTTTTAGTGGCCATATTAGTGATCGTTTTCAGATTTTCTTATGTAGTTATCATTAAAGTAGGAAATTCATGGTGCAAACTGTTGCAATGTGAAGAAACTAATATAGAGTATTGAAAAAACACAGGCATGCAGCTAAAGCAGGGTGTACGATCCTCCTAAGAGGTAATAAGTTACCCTGTTATTCTGGATTGCAACTTAAATTTTTGTGTTTGGCTATAAAGTATAATAGAGATCTGAAATACCAAACAGAGTGCAAAGCTATTCAGGTATTCTCTAGGAATGATGTAAAAGTTTGTTGGAAAATTCAGGNCAATATAACCTAGGTTCTATTAAAATTTAGAATTATGGAGTCTAAAAAAACAACACAAAATTAATTAGATGCCTTTGCACAGATTTTCTAAAACCAGCCCTAGCAAACAGAGATTTCTGCTTGTATGCAAACCAATAATGGAATTAGTAACCTCTGACCTTCACGTACCTGAAGGAAAAGACATGAAAACACATGATCTTTCTTTATCTATTAAATCAGTAAATTGAAGACAATGTGTACTGAAATATAGGCATCCATATTTAGTAAAAAGCATGCTATATTGTCTCATTCCTTCTCACCCAGCTCCAGCCCATCGTTTTGGTGTCTCTGCAGTGCACATCCAAAAATGCCACCAACGGGTGGTAATGGTTATAATGCCTGTTACAATCTCTAGTATGACTCATGGATAGAATTCCTTTTACTTCTGCTTCTGTCTTCATCAGATTCTTCCCTGTTCTTCAAACGTTTGAATTTTCTCAGGTCCCTCAGCTGACAATTAAGTGTAGATACCAAATTATTTATCTAATTCAATCTATTTCATGTAAGAAGATAGAATTGACCAATATATACAATAGCATAGCATACGGTTATTGGTTCAGACACTTTGAATTTGTATATCCTTTATTAATTAAAAAGATGATGTAAAAGTCTGTCTATTACTTTTGTATTTTCTCTTTCCAATAATTTTCATCACTAAATGTAACAAAGTGACTGCAACCTAAAAATCCAGCAAAAGAGAGAATAGTGGGCCTTTTTTCTTTCTCATACAAAACCAACGCTATTTCCAAGCTGCTTTTGCAGCTGAGATGCTGTGACTCTATTGCAAGTTTGTTCTACAACATGATTCCTTTTACTACCAGGTATGGGGGCAATCCAAGCCGAGGAGAGTTTTAGGTTATACACAGGTAAGTAGAGCGTGAGTTACTCGGAGAACAGAGATTACTACAGCTGTACCAACTGCCCGGGCTGAAGGTATTCAGGAGTTCTCTGCACTTGTCAACGGGAAAAGGTAGGCTTCTGCTGCTTTTTATTGTGCAGTGTGTGCAATGAATTTAACTGGAAAGGTGCCTACTGAAAAATAACTCTCTTTATTCTCCTTCAGGCTCCCAGGACAATAAACATGACTTTCTCACCTACTGGGCTCTCCCTCCCTTCAATTTTGCTGGTTTTTTTGATTTTTTTTTTAATATTCTCTCATAGGAAAAGATGCTTTCTGAGAACAATGATGGAGATCTGCATCTTTATTTATGACTTTGTGAATCAGCGTCTGGGTGATAGGAAGTGAAAGTTGCTCAGCTAATTACACACGCTTGATGAACTGCGTAATAACTGCTGCAGCGCTGCACATTAATTGAATGCATATAAATGACAGCAGTTATTCTAACTTGAATGATGCGTGAAGAAGTGACGTCGCTCACAGTACCCTGATTATCTTTGTTTCCAACTTTGGGAATCCAGCTTAAACAACTGTATTTTTACAGCACTGAGCAAAAATTCCCTAATAGAAAACATTACAAGTTGCCTCAAAGTCCGACACTTTAAAAACAAATTGCCTTAAGTCACTGAAACTGGATTTAGATATCTAAAAAAGCATACATTGATCAACTACGATTAACAATTAATAATTAACAACTAGCTACAACTAACAGTCAATAGGAGTTGTAAGAGCAAAAACCTTGGAAAATAAGGCCACCTTCATTTAGATGCCTAGATATTGCCTTAAAAACCTAATACAGGGTTTACAGAGTTGAACTTTGCCCGACTGCAAACAATTTCCTGCTATGACACCTTCCTAAAATGTATTTGTTCTGAGTAACAGGGATGTATAGCAACTGATATAGAAAAAATGGTTTACAGTTAATAGGCAACCGCGTATGTCCACACTACTCTTTGTTCACCCTAAAAAGTATTCTGGATTCAAATCTAGTCCAGCGATTAAATAACACATTACGTTAAAGAAAACAATAAAGAAGAATAATTTGATGTAAAACAAGTGTGTGAAGTAGTACAAAATTAGTTCTTTAAACTAGTACCAAATACCTACTTCGAAACTGTACCAAAACGTACCTTCTGTATCACATATCAATTGCTTTGGGAATTTGCAAAGGTCCTCAAAGAAATCTGCACATTCTCCCATACTATCTAACACGAAAAGGGTAGAAGCCAAGTTTCCAAAGCTTCCAAAAGCAGCCTAGTTTCCAAAGTACCATGTCACAATATTTTAATGTTTCCCTACACCTCTATTAAGAGATTTTTGGCTTTACAAAGAGAGCTGTAATCACATAATAAAGGAAATCAACGCTCACCTTTAGAAATGTGTAAATGAAAAAAAAAAGCGTTTCACATCTATGTTGAGTAAAGTTAAAGCTGTTCCAAGAAAATAGGGTGTATCGCATAGAGAGTCAAGGCAGATTTTCAGCTCTGCTTTGCTAGAACATATCAGAGCCATTACGCTACACCACTGGAACATAGCGCTGTGCAGCCGTGCCAGCAACCTCGGTGGCAATAGCACCAGGCCCCAGGCATATGAGCTACCTCCTGTGCAGGCATACACAACATACTGTGTCTACGTACGAGTGACAGACACTCCTCTAAACCACGAGGCCAAGAGAGAGAAGCTGCCAATAAGGTCATCGTGAGACAGTGAAAGAGAGAGAGGATCAGGTGCAACTGAGTTCAGGCTTGACAAATGTTATCTTCTCATCTGCTTTACACGGTCCTCTTTTTAAATACTTTTCTGGCTTCATTAGGACAAGACAGTCCCTACCAGCTCACTTCACAGCATCAGCAAATCAGCCTCTTTCAGCTGTATTATTTGTTCTTCTTTTGCAAGGTTTCGATCTTTCCCCCATTTTTTTTTTTTTTTGTCCACTTTATACATACCTCCTTTTCTACAAATTTTCTTGCCGGGTTTTCTGGCACATTCCTTGGATATTCTTTTGACTGAAAAATGAATAGAAGACTAGAAAATAACATGGAGCTCCATCACAGACAGTAGGAGCATGCAACACCACTATCTAACTTAAATATGACCTGCTTTATTAGGTGCGGAAGATTCTCAACTCGTTGTGCCTGCACATGCAATGGATAAGATGTTGATGCATCTTCCCAGAAGTCAGTGGGTGGCAATGAGAATTAGGTACCAACTTTGACCTAAAAATACACGTGCTGTGGGGAGAAAAAAATGAGTGTAGACAGAAAAAAAAAAAAAAAAAAAAAAAAAAAAAACCAACAACAAAAAAAACCACAGACAGATGCGTACACAGAAAAGCAGCATGCATACATATAATATGCTGGCATGCAAACAAAGAAAGCCATGCCTGCTACCAGTACACGTGAATTAATATTGTTAGAACGTAGAACAGGAAAATAAAAAGATCTCCCTGTTTCGCCTGCTATTAACTCACCATCCTCGGTTGGGACATAGATATTTAAATAGAGGCAGTCTTCATTCTGATCTTGTACATAGGTGGAAACTACATCCAAGTTATTAGTAAACCACACGGGAAGCATGACTTCAGGCAACCTGCCTTCTATAATGTTCTGGGGGCACACTGGAGCAAACTGAGTGGTATTTTTGATATCTGCCCAGGGAGACGGAGGCTCAGGAGGTTGAAAGCGGCGCTCCCCTGTTGGAGGGGCAGCATACGGAACCCCAAGAAACTGAATAACGGGCCCCAAAATTTCATTATTAAGTTCCTTCTTAATCCCTCTTATCTTGCCAAAGTTGGTGGTCACCACTGGGTTGGTATCATCCAATTTTTGGGAGGACACAGCTGCAGCGTGAAGCAAAAATCCAAGTATACAAAAAGCAAAAGTGGCATTCAATCCCATGTGTAACAGGCGGACTATCATCACTCTCCATACACAGTTCAGCCACATGGATCTTGGAAAGGCCATGGTCCCACATTAGTTGTGTAACTACAATGAAGCAATCTGATTTGTATCCACTGGTGTAAAAACAGGGCAACCAAAGGAAACAGATCAAGTTTCCTAAATAGGTGCCTGTCAGAAAAATCTCAAAAGGCTTTTCATGCGGTAAGTATCTTCCATTGATTTCACACTTATTGAAGCTGCATCTTCACTCAGCACTATTTATCAGACTACATCCTATTGACAATTCTGTTTTCCATAGCAGCAATATGAAGAGAGCAGCCATTTACTGCAGAATCCCCTCTTATAAATCAAATCCAGTTAGCCGCAGGTCTATATCCTGGAGAAAATGAAAATAAATCATTAGTATGAAAGAGCTAATATGAGCAGAGTGATAACTAGATGTTTCACAAGTTATTTACATACATTAATAGTTGCTAGAGTCATGTAAGTAAAATTGCAGTAGTTTATGGGTCCATGAAATGGTGGGTGAAACACTGATTACTGGATTATCTATAATGTCACCTGTTGAATTTACAGAGATTTTTCGGGAGAAATAGGACTCACAGAAAATACATTTTTAAAATTCACCTTTTTAAGAATAAGCAATTTGCTGCCAGGCTACGTTACATAGTTGTTTATGTTAATATTCTATTTAACTTAATCATCTCATAATCAATTTTCACCTTGTTTGCACAAGTTGATTTATCAAAACGAAAGTAATTATTCCTTAAAGCAGAAGATACTGAAATTAAGATAGACAGGCATACTGAAGACTCAAATACATTTTATTTTCCTAAAAGCAGATTATAATACATACAAACATTTTTTTGTTCATTTAAAAATACAACTTCTGATTAAAACATTGAGGCAACTGGAATATACTTGTAAGGATAGCATGAATGACTGCGCTTATTCATAACCTGAATTACCATACTTTATGTGGTTTTCTTATTCCACAAGTTTCTGAAGAAGCTAATGAAGAATACCTACAGAGTGAAACGTTCACATCAATGAAGGACCAAAATCTGCTTCCACTGAAGTGAATGGCAAACTCTGAATTTGCACAGAAGTATAACTGGACCTCAGTGGTTGGTTTTTTTTTTGCAAAACTGATTTGGAAAAGGATATGAACAGACAGTTTAGGGATGGAGCTGTACATCACAATTTTTACTTCAGACCAATCCTGCATTCCTTATAAACTACTGACTTTAGTGAAAAATGAAAAATCATGACGAATGCACTCAATCCCTACCATCCTTAATTTATAACAGAAACAATAAACATTCCCATAGGACAGTAGAAATCTTATCTTTCATATATCCACATGCTGACTGAACGCTATCCTAGAAAAATAATCAGTTAGGATCAGAGACTGCATAATCTCAAATTCCAGATTCTATTTTCAACTACTTCAGCTCAGAGGTTGTCACACAAGGCTGTGTTCCAGCACTTCTGAAAATTGCTCAGTGCATATCATTATATCTTCCATATTCATGTTAAACATATTTCCAACACGCCTTACAATATCCTATTATTTAAAATGCAGTGTTATACACAACATAGCAGTGTAATCTTACACTCCCTATTAAGCAGTGTGTAATGCACAAGAAATGTGTTTTGCTTTGTATAGGAAACATTTTAAACCACCTGCTTTTGCAACAGCATTGGCAGCTTTAATGGGAATTGTTTTTTTATCATGTCTGTACACATTGAAGAGAGAATTCAAAAGAACGGCTTGTCTAATAGTCAGACTACCCTGCAGTTTGGGTTATTAAAAAGGAGATTGTAAAAGCTATATAGGACAGCAGGAGATTTGGTTCACGTCTAGTGTTCCTTTAGCTCTGAACAATCTATCTCAGGAGGCAATAAGGAGATAGATGAAGCTTTTCCACAATTTTCTCTCTCCCTTTCTTTCTCTGCTAATTCTAACACCTTCACTGTGAAACTGCATTAACAAACAGGCTTATATCCTTCATTCTCCAGCTTCAAATTCTCAGCATTTGCTGGAAACACACCAATTTAGCTGCAGAAAATAATTCCCCAAACTTGATGTACGAGTTTGCATTTAGTTTAATAAACTTACACAGAATGGCACGCAGACAATTGCCTCTTGGAAGACTGTTGCTTTGGTGCATTTCAAATTTTGAAGGTCGGGGGATCTTACTTGAGAAATAGCAACGACAGAGTACACAGACAGGTGCCAGAGCAGAAGGCACCTAGTACAACTTTGCTTTTCTGAACTGAGGTACAGTAGGTGATGTAACGATGGAAGCTTTTTCCTTAGTGGCATTCAAAAACCTCCATAAATTTAAACCTTTTCCATTAGGTCTTAAAATCCACTACTTTTTTTTTGTTTGTTTTTAAATTATTATTTCTGCCAGGAATGAAAAAATATACTCTCTGTTCTTTCTCAGACTCAAACTTGTAAGTAGCAGGAACTTAATCTCAGTTACTGTCTTGCGAATTTACATGGTCTGGGGAAGGTCTGAGGACAAACCAAATTCAGTCTGGGGAAGGTCTGAGGACAAACCAAATTCAACCCAGCTGTGCCAAACGATAGCCTCCTCCTTCGTTTCAAGCTGCTGGATTGGTTCAACGTGGAAAATTACCAAGGTGCTACTAATAATTCATTTAGCACTTTCACCCAAAAAGTTGTAGACCTGTTTTCAGATCTAAGACAACTTTTTAATACACTTTTGATACCTAAAATGTTAAGTTTTCACAATGTTAGAAATTACGTGAGTTAATCAGAACAGAGATACATTTCAGATTGCAAGACTGGGGGTTCACTTTTTCTTTAGCTTATTCTGAACTAAATTTATTTATTACTTATGTAAATTTGAAGCAAATCCTAGAGCTGGACTATAGTTTTAAGCTTGTCCATCAGCTGGTTTGCCATTGCAGCTGAACAGCTCTGCTGTGATTGAAAGTTCTGGTTTGCCTCCCATAGACAAGGTTTTACTCTAAGACAGAGACAGGAGGCTAAAAAGGTTAAGAAAAGAACTCTATGCTGTGTTTGGCTGTTCTTAATTAACTATTGGGCAGTAGCTAGCTTCAGTGAATAGATTTATAGGCTGTAACAGGGCAGTAAGTTGTAAAGCACTTGCAGAATCGGAATCAACAGATTTTCATTGTATTTGTAACTTGAATTTTGGATTTGCCTTTCTTTTCCACAAGCCTTTCTTTTTAAATGGCTTAGTAACGGTTTATTTTTGAGACTGAGAGGTCAAACATCCAAGCCTGTCACTGGCTGTCCTGAAGCTATAACGGTAAAAACAGAAACTCACACAAATAAAGAAAGAGACTGAGATTACTCAGATCTTTTGAAACTTTTATGCCAAAATTTTATTTCCAGCACTAGGTGGAGAGCCAAGCAGGGAAGCCGGCCTGCAGCATCTCTTACTCATTGAGAGTCAATGTTGGACAAAATTTTCCTTAGTCCTCCAGCAGGTGATCTACACAGGACTTTCCCTTGGTATCCGGACTTGCCTGAACAGGAATCAGTGGAAAGAAAGAGAAGCGATAAACAGGAGCAGGAATGATCAGGGAGATGAGCAGGAGAATAAACTAAAGAGTAATGATGACCAATTCGGGGCAAGCTTCAGCATCAAAATATTATGGATCTGAGGAGGAGGAGAAACATTTTCAGGTTTTATTATCGTCTAGATGTGAGGATCACAATTGTTCCCTGTGGTAACACAAATGAATTCTACTGTAAAAGGTATTTGATAAAGTCTTTCATGGTCTTTGGAACAGTCTATACTATATAGAGGTTTTTTCTATCATCTATTATTTTATTATCTTCCTTTCTGAATTTAAATTACTTCATAGCTCAGTTTCTGAAATACTTTAGAGAGGCATTTAGTATGCTGAGGAGCGAACAATCCAAGATAACTTCAGTGCATCTTTGCATCCCACAACAGGTCACATCTGCTGCAAACTGCAGCAGCTAAACTCCTCTTTGTTACTCGGGCACAGAGCTTCAAATCTTAAGGGACGTCTTGAACTGCACCACCTGTCAATAGCTCCAATGGATTAATAAACCCTTTGGTGGCACCCAAGGCTTCTGGCCATATGCCAGCTTCGGCACTTGTAAAGGCATTGTTATGATATCTTTACACCGCTGGCTGTTTTCTTTTTAGCTGAAGGTGTACTCTGCGATTTGATATTCCTCCTTAAAAATGTCTTTCCACCTCAATTTTGCCAGTAAATCCCAATTGCACAAATATTCAGAGAAAGTGATTGTAAGAGTTTTGAACACCACACGATGCCGCTTCATTTCAAAACACAAATGCCATTTTGCAGAACCAACCACATTTGCATCCATTTTTACTTACAACAGTGTCTACTTAGAACTAAGAGCCCAAAGATGTTTCACGTCTCTAAAAAGAAATCCGTGTTCTAAAATACGATACAATGCCAAACAGGAACGTGGCCAGCGGAACAGAAGCCATTAAAGGAAAGAGTCTGACCCAGGGTGAACACTAGGTCGGTGTGACACACCAAATGTAAACATGATCAGACAAATCCTCAAGAGATGCATCACAGAATTTCCCATCTCTTCTTCCACATTTCAAGGTAGCAAAGGGAAGCGCTGTGTCAAATGCGGCACGTTTTCTCTCTGGGTAGTAGTAAAGATTTTGAAACAGCCCCTGCGCTTTGGTTTTTTCCATAAATGCTTGGTGAAGGGAAAGGTTTTACATGCATTGCGTTCAAGAAATTAACTGTATGCATTTAAAAAAAAAAAAGAGGTGTATGAAACGATAATAGAGGAGGCCGCGACCCTGAATGCGTACCCCTAAGCTCTGGTGGGGTTTGGTTAGCTCCCACACGCCAGCACCCCTCAAACCTGCCAGCAGCCACAAGCCTAGAGGCTTCAGAAGGCAGCTACACATCCAGTCCTGCCGAGATGGGCGACCTTTGCTGAGATGGCCAGCCAAGGTATGAGTAAGACATTATTCTGGTGGGGTCCCAGTCCCACCCCACATTAGTCTGAGATTACAAGCCTTACGCTACACGGGTCCGCAAACAACCCAGTGGTAAGGATTCCCAGATGCTACAAGCTGTGTAAATATATCACTCCCAGATCAGAGAGACTGATTCTTCAGTGCCATTCTCACATTTACCTCTATGTAATATTGTGTTCTGTACATAAAACCGTACAGCCAAATTCGTAAAAAATGCAATACTCGAACGCGGTATTCAAATGCAGCGTAGCACACATAGTGAAAAGTCGAATTAAACTGAGTAAATGCGGTAAGACTCATTTAAATTGTCATGCATTTTTCAGCTTTACTATATTTTGTTCTTCCTCATTAGTAGGAATATTCACTAACGCTAACTTATTATTAATTAGTATCTTCATGATCAAAAGATCCCTCTAAATAATTTCTGCAACTTAGTTTGCCAAAATAGGAAGACTTCTGATCATAATTTTCTATTAAGCTGTTTTTGAATTAGACAAATTAAACCTATGAGAAGAAGAGGGTCACTTAAGTCTTATTATCTTCCATTTACACATATCAATAAATCATTTTCTTAAAATAGTTCTACTTCTTAGCTGAAGTAATTGTTTATATTACCAGAAGTTGGCTACAACTTTATAATGTGGACTGTAACTGTCTGACATTTTGCACAGTAAGTAGGTAACGAAATGGTGATTTTACCCATAACAGAAAGAATGGGTAACTCTGTCACTTATGTGTAAAGTTTTAGACAGCTAAGTAATACAGATTTAAATTAAAAATGACAGATGCACTGGCTTGGAATATAATGGGCACTGAAGTGAACCTTTATTCCTTTTAGCAGCTTACGGTTAACCCTTAAAGGCACCACACATTATACTCACTTTTCAGTCCTGTAAGTATTCAGCTAAATGATCAAATGGCTATTCTGTTGATGGCAGTAGTGTGCTTCAGGACATGAATATTTTCTGACCTACTGCAGAAATGCAACTGAACTCATGTTAATCAGAGGTCATACCGGAGGAAAAAAAAAACTCCCCAATGTTTCTCATTTGAGATCTTCAGGACTGAAAACTGCATATTGTGTATCATCAAGTCAAGTGGATTTAACTTGCTTTGATTAACACCTTATAAAACATTCACATGCTTCCCATCTGATCACTCTAACAGGGTATACTAGAACCTACCCAAAGGCCCCTGAAACTACGTGTTCTTTTATTGCCTCTTGCAGGCGAAAAATTAAGCTACAGAATTAGTACCAAAGTTCATTAGCTGACACATATTTGTTTGCTAACCCTTGGTTCACTGGGGTTAATCATATGAGAAAAGGAAATTGGATTTGTTTTCACTACCTTAATACAATTATAATATCAACATGAATACTTTTATGCTAGTTCCTCATCTAAGGCAAGTTTTCGTATCAGATTCATAAGAAAGATACCACTTTTTATTTTCTTATTTTGGGGGCATTAGGAATTCAAGATTAAAAAAAAAAAAAAGCTAAAACACAGTTATTGCCATTTCTTAATAGAGAACTCTGAAAACAGAGATGCTTGAATGAACTCAAATTTGTCTACAAATTGTCCTTCTACCTGGATACCACACAATAACAGTTCTGAAGCATACAAATCCCTTGTTGTAGAGTTAGATCAATAACTAGCTCTTCAGTAAGATTTAAAAAAAAAAAAAGGCAAGCAACCAACCACAAAACCAAAACACCAAACTTCCTTGTGGCACAAAAAAGAGCAAATGCTTTTCTTACTTGATCAGATTCTGGTCTCGATTCCATCAGGGTAATTGAGAACAAATTCCAACTCATCATAAAATCCAGAGTTATAAATATAATTTATTAATCATAAACCTGACATCTCTAACTCAACTTCGAAAGTGCTCTCCAATGGTGTTACCATGCTTTCCAGAACTGTAGAGTGCACACTACATTTCGAGTGCAATATTGGCATTGTAGGGATCTATCAGCTTGAGAGTCCATTTCCTGTGATGTAGCATTCTGTACATCTGTGACTTTACTTGTATTTGTTCCAAAATTAATTTCATGCTTAACTTGTTTTTCTTAATTAAACTTCCTTTAGCAGTTTCTAATATGTGCATTATTAAAACTCATTAGTCCCATTCATGCCTGCCTGTCATTTTTGGCTTCACATTCTTGTATCGAAGAGCTCTGTTGCTTTATATAGGAAGCAAATTAAATAATAAATATGAGAACTTGAACGTTTTATGAGTGTCAGTATGAGAAAGTGGCTGCAAGGCCCATAAGGTTTCACACAAAAAAAGCATTACAGCTAAAGCTAACATGCTGACACATCTCTGATCTATAAAGTCTGCAGTAACGGTAGCAGTAAAGTGTTGTGCCATAGATGGGGAATTTTTCTCTCACATGAAATAGAAATAGGATATAGCACAGACTATATTTACTGTTGTAAAAAAATTTCAAATAAAATTTCCCAAAAGCTTAGAATATAACGCCATTAAACGTCTACAAAGATTTACTCTTTCCATCTGACTTCATGGTAGCTCCTATTATTCAGCTCCTTGTCCTGTGTTCATTTTCTACCACTATCTGCGAGACAGATACTTATCTAAGTTATAGCAAGGTCTCGGGCCTCCCTGTGGTCATGTCCTGGTCATGCTGACCACGACTCCAGAGACAGAAGTGTTTCCTAACCCAGCAGCGGGGTCTCATGGCAACTATTTCGGGGCCCAAGTCTCCACAGAAATAACTCGACCTTGTGAAACCAGGTGAAGAGGCAAAAGCTCCATCCCACAATGCCTATCTTGCACAGGGGTGAGGGTGTCAAAATATTCAGTATGTCTATGTAGTAAGGTTTCTCCTCAATCAGTTGTCGTTTTCTCCTCATGAACATTTCTAACACTATGTGCCTACATAACACTTTACTCCTTTCAATTACTTTTTTGGAAACCGGGGGACGGGGTTGGGAAGACAGAAGCTAAAGAATGGTTTTAAGTTCAGTTATTGAACTTAAAAGCTTCAGACAAGATGGAATTAAACAAAAGTATAAAATACAATAGAAATGTATTCCCCTCATTAAATTCCCAGAACCGGTTCAACAAGTGGGTTAATGGCATCTCTAGGCAGGATGTGATTGAGGAGATTTAGAAAACATATTTTTGAATTGCCATTTAAGTTCTCTGCTTGGTTAAAGGAATATGAGTCACTTGAAATATAATATTTGTAAAGTGTCCTTTATCACTTTTATGATTTTACAGTCACGTGTTGCTAATTTCCAAGCATTACATTCTCCCTTAACACGGTGCAAAAGACCTAACCAAGCGTCAACGGAAAGTAACAGACTACCCAAAGGCAGCACTAAAACTGATTATGCAGAAAATATTATGAGGACAAAACAGAAGAATTCAACAAATGGGGAAAAGGAAACTCCAATTGCTTTTCTTCTAATGGCCTCATCTTTTATTTGCCCACAGCAGTGGAAAAAGCATTTCACACTGATATATGCAGCCCAGACCTTTACATGGTGCAGCCCAGACCTTCGCATGGCTGGGTCACCATAAGGATATTTACAGTAGACACTGTGCCCCGTGGCTTCACGCAGATGGCGTCCCTTTACACCCCCTTTTGTTTTTTGATGAAAAGTGGCACGTTAGCGTGGGTGCACAGGAAAACTTGAACATGGTACTAACTAGCCAACTAGTCACTTTGTATCTCTGGATAATATGGAGCGCATCGATAACTAGCAATTAATCATTATGAAAACAAAGTCTGTTGGAAAACATGTGGGGTCTTCAGAGACAGGTGGGAATATGGAGCTGAGTCACCAAGAAGTCAACATGATTTCCCCTTGTAATCGTGATAATTCAGTAGTCATTCTGGGGAATGTAACGTCCTCATTTGTTATTAAAACTCCAGGATGTGCTTTCGATATGCAATACGTGGTGAAGTTTCCCCATCAGCTTCTTTTTTTTGCATCCCCAAACTCCCTCCCTCCCTCCCATACAAACTCCTCTGCAACGGCTGGGTAGCAGGGCAGGCATCCCCCTCTGAATGCATGCATTCCTTCGTCATGCAGAGCTCAGAAACAGGGCTACAGTAATGGAAATATGCTTTAATACCAGCATTTATTCATCAGCTTGGATCTATTTTCTATCATTACCTGCTATACTTACCATGGATGGATATCTGGGACTAATTAGAAATTATGTTGTTTACCGGATCAGATTGGTTACTGCCCAGCCTTTGTTAAAAGAATTCCACAAAACTTTCTACTGAATCTCTGGCAAAACGTTGTCTTTTCATTATTTGCTTTCAAAGAACGTCTGTCTCTTTTTGCCCTTCTTTTTCACTATTTAATTTTTAAATAGTTTCTTTTTCATGTGATTAAAAAAACATAATAAATATGATATCAAACAAATAATGCAAAGCTAGCCAAGGATCTGTAATACAGCTCCACGTCTCTATTAAAAGGGAACGTATGTTTGCTTTTAATAAAGAAAGCAAAGCCAATCCATTACAAACTGAGACCATATCTAAGCCTCTGCTTTCTTCTCTCTTCCCCAGACTCCATTTGAACAATTAGAGTGGTTTATGCCTGCGTGTATGCCAGTGGATATTAAATATGCAAACTGATAAAAAATAAAACTACCACCATTACCATGTTCAAATCCTCCATTCATTTGCAAATCAATTTATCTGCCTACAGCTCTGTCCCAGTCTTTAAATAACCCTCCTCAGCAGACTGCTCCACCTCCAGCCAAATAATCCAGAGCAAACCCACTCTGTTAAGGATGTTTAAGTATCAACAGCTAGGATATTACCTTCTTACCCTACCGCAGAAAAAGAGGCGAGATAACCAAAGCAGCATCAGGACAGCTCTTCTCGCTTCTACACAACTTACCGCCTTAAACAGCCCGAACACTCTCTGATGGCTTTCCCTGCTACTTCAGTTAATCACAAAACAGAGGTGTTCAGCCAAATCCTGCTTCCCAGCACACTTAGCATGATTATCCTCAGCCTCATTTTTCTGCCCACAGCCTGCGTATGATTCACATGAAATGCACAGCATAAACGGGATCTCTTCATATGTCTCTAAAGACCCCCTAATCGCTTCCTGCAAAACTGCTTTTGCAACACTGCTGCAGTCTGTAGCTGTAGTCGAAGAAAACCGGTGCCGTTTATCAAAAGTAACTAAGAAGCAGTCGTCTTTAACCCTGCATCGTGCACCAGAAATAAAGAGGGGAAAAAAAAAAGAAAAAAGAAAAAAAACCACCACCCAACCAGTATTTCCAAAGATGGCTACTTAGCGTTTGGCTCCCAATCTGCAAATCTAATTCCAAAGATGCAGAAGTGGGCTGCGTGTTACAGCTGTTGAGCCCACACAAGTCTCAGTGCAGTCAATGGGAAAGGGTGCCTTTGAAAATCAGGGCCCTGACTAATGGGCTCTATTTTTAAATGTTCATTTATATCATACATGGGGCTCTCACTTGTCAGGTGCCTGTAATAAAGTACATGCAGTTTCATAAGTGTCCTTTGCTTCAATTAAGCCAGCCCAGAAAAAAGTAGGAGCGAAGTCCCAAAGCTCACAGTGTTGCTCTTTCACCAGTAACAATAGTCTGTAGACGCATCAAAAATGCTGCTACTGCAAAAAACAAACAAACCGAAAAAAAAAACCAACCTCGGTCTTAAGGGAGCATGAAAAAGTTATTTTGAGCATTGCCACAGATACATGGTTTCAGATATGAATTATCTCTGTGAATTTGCCAGTACAGCCTGGTCCCACTAAGGCTCTGGATAAATGCAAATATTGCCACAGTGGATGGCAGCACTGGAAAAAAGAATATTTCCTAAAACAATTTCTTACACTTATGCTGGGGGGAAAAAAAAAAAAAAAAATTCTGCTTCATTGCAAATTCACAGAACATCTAAATGTGCTAAAAACGTTCACTTTGATATTTATAGCTTCTGTATTTCCATTTTATACTAGTGGATTTTAATGCCACAGTTGTTGGAGCTAAAACAAACTGGCCTTCCAGAAAGCAAAACCGGTGTCAAACTAAACTGGTATTCCTTAAAAAGGTCAGCAAATTTACAGAAGAAAATAGCTTGTCCAGATTGTGTCACCTGCAGCAGCAAGAACGCAACACTTTAATCAAGCTCTGCTTTCTTTTATTTAAACAATTATTTTAACGCGATTGCTCTGAAACCAGATGCATCCTTACAATGATTCGAGGTAATATCCTTTCTCCCGATTCCAAGGTAACTTTCTGGCTTTAATTATAAGTCAATTAATATTAAGTAATTTGACTGATTAATTTTAATTAAACCTGTTGAAAATTGATTTTCCTTCACCAAATAAAGATGGGGCTGTAGTGTGATCGTCAGGAAAAGAGGAACGGGGGGG
>VZTL01031717.1:0-22080 GCA_013400535.1 Scopus umbretta
TCCTAATACCCAATCTAAATCTCTGTGTTGTAACACAAAGCCTCACAGCTGTTTTGCGGAGTTTTCAAGGTCCCATTTTCCCTCACCATGACGCTGTAAGGAAATAAAGTGGTGCAGCTTTGATTCCTGGTGAATAAGCAAGGATTGAGGCTGAGTGGATTAGCAAACTTGCAGGATTCAGCAAACGCATCCCTCTCATCAGGGATCAGTGGTGTTCCCCCCCAACACACCTCAGTCTCAGCGTTCAGGCAACCAAGGGGCAGATTCTTCCTGTAGGCTCTCGGCTCCTGTCGGGCTGCATTGCTGGACTGCAAGACGGACTCCACACAATGCAGGATTCACACAAAAAGAAAACCCACACCCTTAGGCCATGCTGTGGTGCTTTCTGCTCCTCCCCAAAGCAAGCAGGGCTCAGGGTCCTCCCAGAGATACCGACAAGCTGAGTTCACCACGCACTTCAAGGAGAGCATACTTGGCAAAGAGAAGCCCTGCTTTCATGTTCACTATGACCCTCTACGTGCAGCAGGGCACAGAGTTCTTGCTTTCCTGATCACTCTAGCAGAAGAAGAGTTTTATCATCCCTCCAGGAGCCAGCCAGGGCACTCAGCATTTACTCTGCCTGTTTACCAGTGTCACTTAGAAGAACAGGAATATTTATAGCTCTGGGACACGGGAGAACAAAACTCAAGGGGCAGGAAGTGCTGGCAAAGGCATGCTTCCTTCCTACCCTTTCTCCTGTTTTGTGGTCTCCTTAGTGGTAGCTGCCAGTGTTAGAAAGCAGGATAAGCCTAATTAACTAAATAACTCTTGTGAAGAGTACACAAGGGGGCTGGCCCCTGTGAAGGCACTGTCTGTACCCTGAGCTTAGTGGTCAAGAACACTTGTGGCTAACCTACCTAGAAATCAGGACTGCCAGCTTAACAGGCAAAAATGAGATCAGCTTTACTCTTGTCCGTGCTGGCAAACATGTACCTCATCTAATGGGGGCAGCCAGCACCAGAGACAGCAGAGGGACCAGCCGTAAGCTCCTGTGTGCCTCGCCTTGGACTTTCTAAGTGCTTGTACACGTCATCATTTAGGTTACCTTCAGTCAGATAACGTAACAAAGGGGGAAACAAGACAAAAGCCATCCTCTTCTCCCCAGCCCCCACCCCAAGTACAAATAGCCTTCCAAAAAAATCTCAAGACTTACTCGACAAGACAAAGCATCAGCAAGACTTGTCTCATCCTTTGCCTAGTAAACACATTCTATCCTCTAAAAACTGACATTCTATCTTGTAAATAATGCAGTGTTTTGCAGGACAGGAATTGTAAGCACCATTATCTGTGCCCCCATCAATGTCAAATGTGATAGTCCTGCAGCAGGGCCCAGGCTCCTGCCATGCCGGGTGCATGCTATCTCTGTCCTACGCCCACACAGGAGATGGGTTACAGCAACCCTTTCCCCACCCTCCCAGCAGGCACATAGTGGAAACTTTTGCTGAACTGGGACACTGCAGCAGAGCCCTTTGGTGTTCCCCAGACACACATACCTCCCCAGAGGGACAGGCGCTCAGAAAGCCAACTCCTTATTTGCACACCAAGTCCCTTACTATCATTAGCTGCATCAGGTCTGGAGAACAAAGAGGAAGAGCCCTGTCTATCCACAGTCACTACGTCTCTGCTCGCAGGGTGACTGACAAGACGCAGCTATGGCTCGCGCCCTTCTGGCAGAGCTGCAAGAAGGCCTCCATAACAAGGGTTATCAGACAGCAGAGAGAAAACAACATCAGCCCAGCAGAAGGGTCCACCCTCCAAAGCAAATGCCCCCATCGCTCATGGGGATGCCCAGCTCCAGGGCAGCTGCTGCAGTACAGATCTGGACAGTGTTACCGCCATGCAGCAATTGTGCTGACACAAAGGCAACAGGCTTGCAGCCTGTTGGCTGCTCCATAAAAAGCCTTCAAACAGCTGAAATTCAGCAGAGCAGTATTACCCTTACCCAAGCAGCTGGCCCAACCGCTCAGATGTTCAAAGGAGCAGCAAATGCAGCCCTGGTCAAGTACAGCCCTGCTGAGAGAGATTAGTCAGCAGGAGTAAAATTGCACCCCTTCAGCACCATTTGGCTAAGGAAGACTTTACCAGCACAGTCAGTTACCAGCTGGGCTGCACCAGGGCAGCACTGCTTTAGTTTCGGCAGTCAAAGAGCCCGCCCCAAAACCTGGGCAGCCTGCCCAGGCTCCCAACTCTCCACCACAGGCAGGACTTCTTTACATTTCATCAGGTCAAGTGCTGCAGGAATCCCAGCTGTCTTGGGTAGGCATGGCTAGCAGGCAGCTGGGGGGTAGCAGTAGCAGACACATTCCAAGGCATTGCACGAGCAGAGCAAAGAGGCTATAAGCAGAAGAGTCTGTTTACTAAGCCTTTTTTTTTCTTTTGGTCTGCCTAACTGCAGCTAGTTATGCTTGGTGCACTCAGTATTTAATACCTCTAATAACCCTGTTTGATACAGCCTTCAGGCTACGTCTGGAGCTTAGCAGCCAAGTGTTATGGACACTGACCCACAGTCTGCTACATGGCTTGTCACACATACCTGCCATGTTGCTAAGCCACTGATTTCATGGTATGACATGATGCTGGGTCTCTGACAGTATCATGAAGCAGCCCAGGCAGCTTGGATCCTCTCAAGACCTTACTCCTAAGCTTTCTGTCAGGCTTTACCTTACACTCCATGTCTCTGCCCCTAGCAAGTGCAGTTAGCCCGATTTGCCTGCTCTTCTCTGTTCCTTAAGTACGCTAGTGCCAGCCTGTGATGCACCCAACTGCTGAGCATGTTCTTGGAAAGCAAAGCTATTTGCAAGAGCACAAGCCATGCCCTGTTCCCTATCGGTGCCCCATCCCCAGCAAGGAGATGCAAACTTCTTGCTCAGAGATGGCACAACGCATGCTCCACCTACACTTGATTGAGCTTCCCTGGCTGGAACTAGTCCCAGCATTTAGAAACCAAACAGCCAGGGACCGCTCAGTGCGGACAACGGGGTCAAGGGAGCAACTATTGTGAAGGTAGCTCTATTCACAGTAGATCATGCTTTGCCTGGCATGTGGTCTAACTCAGTACCAGCTGCAAGGCCACAGTGGAAGTAGGCAGAGAGATGGATACATACACTGCCCACCCCTGTAGCACACACGGGAGCAAGCAGATTAGAGCAGAAAACAGCAGAGGAAGCAGCCATTGCAAGTTTGGGTTTATTTCACTATGCAGGGGGGAGAACACAAAACAAACCACGCTATAGCTGTTCGCTGAACTTAATAGCTTTGACTTTAAAGTCACCCTCCACAGCCAGGTATTCAATTTTCTGCATGCCCAGCCGATTAGGGAACTGGAACTCCGCCTCAGGCAGCTTCACTGTTGCCTCCGTTTCATTGAAGGAGATGCAAATCTGTAGAGAGCCACAAAAAGGAAGGCTAACACATCGCAGCTCACAAGCCTCGCTCCCCACTACCTCCAGTCTGGGGACAGGACAGACGAGGCAGCTGCTGGTGTCAAGGCCACGCTTGCTAGCTCAGGCTCCTCCCTGCCAAGCAGAGGCATGGAGGGGAGGAAGCTTGTTTGCTGTGGCCCAAGGTCAGCTCCAAGCTTCTGCAATGAAGGGCTAAGACAGACCCAGTCTGAATCTCAGGTCAGTGTTTTAATTGCTCTTGTGCAGCTTGCAGAGGAAGGCCAGAGCAGAGCACTTAACACATCTGAGCTGTTGGGCATTGACTCGAGCAGAGCCCGTCTCAGCAGCGGGTTGGCTTTAGCTGCGAGACTCCTCCCCTGTTGCTCGGTCCCCTTTCCATGCCTGCTCCTTCTCCACCACAGATCTACAAGGCAGCATTAAAAAGCTGAGCCCTTGGCCCATTAGTGGTCTGTGCTAGGGCCTTGCAACCCCCTGGGGCCTCACCTCGATCTTGTCACCGTGCTGGAAGGGAAAGTCAGCCTTCCTGTCCTCCTCACCCCACGTGCCATCCGCCTTTGAATTGCACACAATAGTGTTGACATCCCCATGGCAGTCAAAGCGAGGGTTGAAATGCAGCATGAGGGTGCTGCTGTCCTTCCCTACATTCACGGCAAACCTGGGGAAACAGAGAGCCAGTGCAAAGTTACCTCCAGCCACCCTGTGCTGACAAGCTGAACACAGCAGGAGCTGAGGCTTCCGCCAGTGCCACATCGATCCGTTCGCCACCTCCTCACTCACCCTTTGGCATCAGACAGGATCTTCCCTTTGACCTTGATGCACTCACCAGGCTGAATGTCCAGCTGAGTAACAACCAGTCCCTGCAGGGCCAAACCACAGGAGTTAGTCTGTCCCAAGGCAAGTCTACCAGCAGTGCTTGGGCCAAGGCACAAACCAGCTCTAGCAGACCCAAAACGCATTTGCGGTTTCCTGCTAGAGGAAGGCTTGAGTCAGGCCAGCTGCCTGTGTCAGCACTCTGTCAGGGAATCCTAGTTCACAGCCACCACCCTGTTGGGGTCTCCCACCCTGCTAATCAACATAACCCAACAAGGAGGTGATTCAAGCCAGTTTAACAAGAGTAGGGTACAGGCACTGATTACCAGCTGCTACAGAAGATATCCTTGCAAGCAAGCTTACACCTTCAAGTCAGCAACGGCCAGAGCCACTAGCACAGGATTAAAATTGGTTACGAAGCTTGTCTCATACTTGCTCTGTCCCCCTTCCTGTTGCTTGGATCTCCAATAGGAAACACCAAAAAAATTTCTTGTCTTAGCTGCAAGCAGCTTACACACAGGGAGAAAGGGGTCAGTGGAGCCCACTTCTGGCTGCAGCCCAGTAAAGCAGAACAAACACCACCCCAGGAAGCTCCTACTGCACAGAAGAGGGCTTGAGCCTTTCCTCAGAGCCTGTTTTTTTACTCCCAAAATAGCACTTAACATCACCAGCCTCCCTCAGCTAAGAAGAAGATGCTGTTTGGTGAGGTCAGGCATAACTCAAATCATGCTTTGCTGTCCTTCCTCCAGGCCCAGGTGCAGTGATGCTGAGTTCCACTTAACCACAAGGCAGATAAAGCAGCGAGACTAATTTCCAATTAGATAGGTTGTTTACTTGGGCTAGTTCTCCTTGCCTGGCTGGTGCGGGCCCATGCCCAGCAGCTACCTGCTGCTCTGGAGCCCAGGACTCCTCCAGGACTGCCGCCCAGCCCTAGCAGTACTTGTCTTTATGCCTACTGCCTGCTCTGCCTATGGCACAGGCTGCTAAGGTCAGATTTCCCCCAGTCACTAAACTGCTTATCACACTAACACTGCTTTCTGGTTCTATTTCTAGTACAGTGCTGGAGCACAGCCTAAAACACAGCCTCAGCGCCCAGGGGGTCTTTCGAGGAAAGGAAAGTTGGGGGTGCAGGGCTAGGTCAGAAAACACTGCCATTCTGCTTTCCTCTGCTGTTGCATTAAGAGTTAGCCCAGTTCTGTACCTAAAAAGCATTTTTCCCAAAGGAAAACACAAACTTTATAGGGGTAAAAAAAGGAAAGAGGTATAAAGGATATTCAAACCGTAGAGCTGCAAATGGTCCCACACTTTTTGAGTATTCAAAGATACAAACATGCATTAGAACAGCTTCCCCATTTAGATAAAATACTAGAGAAGAAGAGAAGAAAAACGGCTGGTCAGCCCTAACTATTCCTCCCACCGCCATATAGCAGCCCAGCATTTCCTCTCAGCTAATCCTTTCCTCCTCCTACCTCTGGCACCAAGCCCAAAACCCACAGGCAACCAAACCCTAGTCCTGCTTGGCACACCAGTCCGGCTCAGAGAAGGCACTCACTTGCTCCATGCTGCTGACACCAGCCAGGACACCCCGAGCCCCTGCTCCACAGCCCAGCGTGACTCAGCGCTGAGCTCCGCAGCTTAAATCACTTGGGCAGGACCATCACATGATGGAGGGGGGCCGAAGAAGCGGATCAGTTGCAGCTGTTTGGGGCTGGAGCTTTCCCAGCCATTTAAAGCGGGCAGCGGGAGATCTCTGATTGATATTGTTCTTTGCAGGCAGGATGTGTATGATTTTAAAAGCTAGCGACTGTTTGCTTCTGCGTGATCCTAGAAATCCTTGCTGTAAGCCCTTCTAGCTGCTATGCAGTGTATGTTGGCTCTTCTCCCGGGAGCCCGAGTGTGGCTCTGTGCCTGCAGCGAGGTGGCTGCTTTTTGTTAAGTGATCCCTGTCTAAAATCAGGGTTGGAGTCCTCGTGTTACTGCTGTAAACCGACTGCCTCTGCGAATTTGTGTGTACGCACCCTCCCAGCCCAGACTCGTGCCTGCAAGGAGCCTGGACTGACGGGAACCCCTGGGCACAAACCATCACTACTTACCATCACTACTTGCAGCTAAATGAAACCCAGGGGGTTGTCATATTCTATGCCAGCATTCAAAAAGTGCCTGAAAGTTAAGGTTGGTTGTGGGGGGCACTGCTAGATGTGAGAAGTCGGGCTGCGGCTTTTGAAAAGTAGCGTGATCTCACTGGTTCCATTCCAGTTGCAAAAGGCTCCAGAGGGAAAAGAGAAATGCTTTGTTAGAGGAGGAAGAGGCCGGGCTGGGCTGAGTGCTGCCGACAAGAAAGGAGGCTGCTTTCCCAGCTAGTCCCTAATGCCTGCTTTTCCCCTTTGCTACGTCCCCTAAAAGCACACAGCATCACTGCCCCGATGGTCTTTGCAGGGAGGTGAAGGCTGGAGCAGCTGCCGTGCTTTGTGGGTCTGTGTGACTGGGTCAGCTGGGTGCCGCCTGTAGCTTTGGACTGGCTTTAGCGGGATCCTCAGGCCTCGGTGCCTCAGTTTCCCTCATATGTGCAGTGCATTAATGACATGCAGCTTCACAATCCCACTTGTAAAACTTCAGTCAGAGCTGCTATATAAATGCAGCGTGCTATTTGTTGGTTAAGCCACAACTAGCCTGTAAGATACCTATCTGCAGGTAACTTTAGGAAGGGCAGCTCACGAAACAGCGCAGGAATTTACGGCTAGGTAACAGGAGGAAGCCTGCTGCCCTGCAGGAAGCTGCTGGAACTTCATTAGAGCATGCTTGCTGTTACATGAACAGCATCCTGACTCCTGACACCATCCTTTGCCCCAGATCTCCCCCCCCGCGCCATTTCCAAACATTCACGTGGTATTTCAGCATCCCATATGACTCCGAGTGAATCAAAGCCGTGCTGCATTTGAACTAGAAAGTCACAAGCCTGAACTGGAGCCCTGTGACTGGGGTGTATAAAAGAGGGCAAAATGCTGACTGAAAGTACTACAGGGAAAATCCCACGCATGCTCTGGCCTCCAACTAACTCCCTGGCCATGCTACGCATACGCCGCAGCCACACTGAAGTTGGGAGTTAAGTGTAGGAGCAGAGGTGGTGCAGGTAGCAAACACCACCAAGAGCAAGCCCCTCCATGGCCGGTTCAGAGAAATCCCAAGTAATTCCACCTTAAGTTTGCCCCAGTCTCTTGCATGATGTTAGCTGGGATCACGTGTTAGAGCCAGGCGTTAGGCGCCTGCTTTCTGTGTGCCTGAGTTACTGTGCAGTTGTTCCCCTGTTCGCTGCCACGTGTGAGGGCTTGAGCAAATTCTCTCTGGTCAGTTGGGTTTTTGTATTTGTTTTCCATTCAGCTCTGTGAAATCCCTGGAGACTTCTCTCCCCCTTCCAGCGCTGCAGCGGTTCTGGAGATGGAGCTGCTGGCAAGGGAAGTTGCAGTGCAGGGGCTGTGCAGTGCCATAGCACTGGCCACTCTGACTCCCCTTCCAAAATGCACGTTTCTTGCGAGCTGGTTTTCTGGCCTGAAGTCTCCTTCTCTGACTCTTTTCTTCAGGCAGAGAAATACCTTTCTAATAATACCGGAGGCTGCACTGTTTGTTTTTCTTGAGTGCTCTGCACTGGCAGCCTAGTTGGTTTAGCAACAAACCCTTTGGTCTCACCCCCCATTTTACACATTCCTAGTCTTACACCCTGTGAAATCAGTAAAGCATTTATTCTCAGACTACAATGCTGAGATACCCAACTGCCCTACATTTTCCCTAGGGACTAGAGGCAATGGTGGGGAGGCAGAAGAATGAACATCTTCCCTTTTGCAGCCTCCAGTGGGAAGAAAATTCCCCAGTG
This sequence comes from Scopus umbretta, assembly GCA_013400535.1. Classification (NCBI taxonomy): domain Eukaryota; kingdom Metazoa; phylum Chordata; class Aves; order Pelecaniformes; family Scopidae; genus Scopus; species Scopus umbretta. Next base: position 8,119 of record VZTL01031717.1, read on the forward strand.
CATCTCCTTCCCTCTCAGGGGGCTTGTAAAGGAGACTGGCTACAAAGGAAGGCCACTGTTCCCAGCCCTACCCCATCAAAGGTGACCCCAGCCCCTCTGCACAACATGAGGGATAGGACACCCTGCAGTGCCTGCGGAGAAGGGACTCAGCCCCAACACACTCTGCTTCCTGGGATGGGAGTTTTGTGCCTTAGGAAAAACATAAAGCTCCCAGCAGGCAGGCAGAGGATTAGGGTGTGTTTCAAAGGCCTGGGGCGCGGGGGGGGGGAAGATGCTGCCTTATGCATTCTGCTTTCACACCCCAGGACCAGAAGGTGACATTTTGAGAAGACACCCTGGGCAGGAGACAGAATGCAGAGAACAGCCCAAGTTAGGTTTACCTGGCTCATAGCAAGCACAAGCAGTATGTACAGGCCCTGAGAGAGAGTAGTTGGGTGCATACAGTGCATGTGTTCCCATTTCCAGGAATTACTGCTCTCACATGCTTTTGGGGAAGTGTGTTGCACCTGCCAGGCAGCTCTGGCAGAAGCAGGGAGAGAAGAGTCAGGTCCTGCTCATCCAGAGGGTGATGCCCAGAAGAATTTTCCCCATAGTGAAAATTGAAGGTGCCCTTCCAGGCTTGCTTAAGGACACAGGGCCCTGCCCAGCACCAGGTTCCCAGCCCAAACTTTTAATCATCTCTTGCTTTGCACAGATCACAACCAGACAAAGGGCCAGTCTGATTTTCTTGAAACCCCCTAGAAATACCCCAGTCTTGTTTAAGAAAAACATAAACACCAAAAGGACATAGCATGCTGCTTGTTACTCTTTTTAATCTTTCAGAAAAGAAAATACACCCTAGCCCTTGGCAAGTCATATCCCTGGCTAATCACTCCTGTCATTAGAAATGACTTACCCCTGGTTTTGGAAGGCCTAAGAACACAGCTCTGCTGCTGGCTAACTCAAGGACAATGGTATATTCTGTAGCCTGCGTGACACCGGGTACAGAAGCCAGTGCTGCTAGCTCTTCAGTACCTGTGCCTGGTTTGTCTTGCACTGAACCCACACACACTGGTAGCCATCAACACTACATATCGTAAGTTGACATAGCTGAGAATCCCCACTCCTAGCTTAAAAGAAAAAAAACAGTAGTTTTTGTCCTCCTTTGGAGGGGGCATCTGGCCTCAGCTCCAGCACAGCAATGCTGTACATTTTCTTCCCTGGGAGGCCACCACTGCTTCAACCATCACACCAGTGGCAACACACTTGAATCACTTTGGCTCACCAGGGAGGGAGAAAAACTGCCCCAATCGATTTTCATTGGTGCAAGGATTACACTGGTAAAACAACAACAAGAAACACTCCTCACCATTTTCTAATGAAAGCTGAAGCTCACGGGTTTCTGTAAGTTAGGGGGTGGGTTGCGCTTTATTTAGGGAATATTTCTTCTTGTCTCTGTAAGTTTATTTGGGTTCATCAAGCCAAGTCAGCATTTATCTTTTGCACTGTCTTTAGGAAATATTTGTGTCAATACTGTCTGGATGGGATCCTGGTCTCAGCAATAGCCCCCAGTTAGTCTGCAACCTAACTATTATGCTGTTAGAGAATAACAGATATACACAAACACACACCTGTTTTCTACCTCTTAGAATATCTGTAGACTTCAACTGAAGCAATCCTCTGCTGCTGATGTGTCCAATCCTTCCTGTTTCTCCTGTTAGTTTGTCATGCAAGAAGTTTCTGCCTTTTTGCTTGAGTAGTCATAATCCCCTGAAGGGTTTTGTTGCACAAAGTTTCTCAGGACCCGTCTGAAGCCAAGGTCCATCGCATGGCTGGCTAAAACAATGCTCTCACCAGCACAGTATCTTCCAGCCCTATGCTATCCATGGGGAAAACTTCAGGGCTGATCTGGACACCACATGGGAATAGCATCTGACTCCCAAGCAAGATCCTTAGCCTGCTCCTGAAAGACAAAGGATGACTCTGGAGCCACAGTCCAGTTTGGCAGGAGGCTGAGAGGCCCTCCCAAAGCCTGCAGGCACCGAGCCTCCCAAAGCGGTGCTTCAGAGAGATGTTTGTGCAGGGAAGAAGGGCTGAAGGTCCAGTCCACTCTGGATGCCAGCCAGGGTTGCATGGCCACATGTCACTACAGCATTTTTATCCCAGAGGGTTTCCTGATTTCAGCTGTGCCTGCATTAAGAGGGAAGCACCTCTATTACAGGTTAACTATACATTACGTTAATTATAAAGGAATTCTTGCACTATCTCAAAGTAATGAAAGGAGTTCACTGATGCCTTCAGCGGGATTTAAAGTATGTCTCATCATTTCATTTCCCTCATGAACATTGACCCAAGCTGACAATCCCCATGTTTCTCAGTGGATTAGTTTTAACTAGAGCAAACTGATAACTACCTAGGGGAACTGGGGCTTGGTTATTTTGGACTCAGTTCCCTTCAGCACCTCTCCCCATGCCTTTTAAGTTTGCACATGGCAAACACTTCTCCTCAGAGTTTATTGCCTCACCTCAAATGAGCTGTTCGCATTTGATCCTCACTGGAGGTCCCCGCTAGTCTAAACTTACAAATCCAGGTACATCTTTTCCTCCTCTCTGCAGCTCACCAGGCAGCAGGAAGGTTAATATCGCCTCCAAAGTCATCATGCTTGCAAAAAAACAGTATAAAGCAGTGTGCTGCCCAGCTGCTATACCCTGCTAGGCTGCACCTTCACCCACCAGGCCACTCCTTTCACCACCATTTCTTGCCATGCTAGAGTGCAAGGGACAGGCCTGCCCTTGTTCCCCACGCAACACCATGCCCCAAACAGCAAGGTCTTGCCCTGGAGCTGGAGGCTTGTAGGAATCCGCAGCAGAGATCACAGGTTGCCAACCCTTCAAGTGCATGTTTTCTAGAGGTCTGTCAGCTCTGCAGTTTTAATTAGTTATTTGGTCCTGCTAAAGCTGGGAGAAAGGAATGCAGGAGTTAAAGGTCCCCAGAGCAGATCTGGCACCTTCCAAGGCATCTGCAAATGCAAAAGCCATCTCTGGAAGGAGTGCGTTCCCCAAACTGCTTCCATGGTGCATGATCATCTGCAGAGGCCAGCATTGCTTGCCTGCTCTGCAACAGCAAGCTAAGCCATGCTCAAAGCTGTAGAGCTGTCTGCTCTCCCAGTGGGGCTAACCACAGGCCCATTCGTGGCACAGCAATGCTGCCAGGACTGCGCATCTTCAAGCTGTCATTCCAGCTGCAGGGAAACCCAGGCAAGCATGATCTGGATTGCTGATAAGAACAGCAGTAGTCAGGTCACCCTTTCCATGTTCTCCATATATCAGAGGTCCAAAGGGGACTGGCTATGGGTTCCTGCCCCCTCAGCAGCTGACAGAAACAATAGCTGTTGGTCCTTTTTTATTTTCTCCTTATGACTTTAGGGCTCGATTTTCCTTATGTCACTAATTATGCAAAACCTGCAAGGCAGGGGTCTCCCTTGTACTTGTTTGGGAGCTTTGCTCAAGTGAGTCAGGGAAAACTGCCTCACAGTGGCTTTGAATAGGGTGGGACCAAGCCTTCTGCATTGGCCCAGTGTCCACAAAAGCATTCCAGCAACCTTAAGCTGGACTGATTTAGAAAAGCTGTCCTCTCGTCTGACATATAGCACATACAACACAGCAGGATGGTTTAGAAACTCAAGCCATCTGGAGTTCTTTACCACAAAAACATGTGTGTGCCAGCAGTTGTCTCCTTTGAGCCACCCACAGTGAGAAGGGATTGTATTAAAGCTGACTCAAATTTCTCAAATTCCATTTCAGGCAAAAGAAAATTGTCAATATGTGTTTGGAAAATGCCTTGCAAAGAACAAGCCGATTTAAAATGTAGCAACAAACTTTGATGAAAGATTAACACTGTCCATTCTGAGCCCCAAGATACTGAACAGCCTTCAAAGTGATGCTGCTTGGGGTGAAGTTCCTTCCCCTGCCTGCCACCTTCTCACTCAGTGTTTTATCACCCAGATTTAGGGTTTACCTGAAACGAGTCCTGGGTCCTGAGAGCTCCCTTGCTTCAGAAACAAGCTCTGATCTTCTCTGGCTGTTGAAATGCAATAGACAAAGATACTGCCAGGTTTAAGACTAACATTACTGGATCCCTTGAACACAGCAGCTGTAAATCAGTATCAGATGCAAGCAGATCATTTGATTGTCTCCCATTATTGACACCAGGCCATTTCTCAGATGGCTGGAAGGCAACATCTCAGCCAATAGCTAAAAAAGAAGGAGCCAGTTAGAAATATGCACATACACACACATTGAGAAATATACTTACAAGTGGCAGTTTGGCAAGATCCACTTGGAATCAAGAGCATCATTACCAAGCACTGTGAGCAAATCAGAAACCCTGCTCTTAAATCCCCTGAAGGCTGTGGTGCTCGTGCTTGCAGCTCTTGGGTGGGTCTGTAGAAAGATTCTGGCCACAGCATGATGAAATGAGGCAGTGGGGGGGAACCCTGGGCACTGCAGGATGCAAGGAAAGAGGAGGACAGACAGGATTTCTCATAATGTCAAAAAGCAGAAAACTGGGGGAGCATGACTCATGCCAAAGGCCTCAGCCATAACTCATGACATGAGCTGTAGCATGCCCTCAAGTCCCACAGGAGAGCACAAACGCAACTGGCTACCTTCACTTGGCCACCACCACACTAGTCAGCAAAAGGTGGCAGACTCCACCAAGGCATAGTCTAAGACACTGCCCTCCCACGGTAAGTGAGAGTCTGCAGCAAGGCACACTCAGCACCAGAGAGGAAACAGTCAGCTGTCTGACAGAGCTTGCCAACACGTAATCCCACAGCACCTTTGGCAATCTCAGCCCAAGGACAGACAAGCAGCACACCTGCCAAAGTCTGCAAGACATCAGCCTCCAAGGGAAGCACCACTATATCTGCCCTTCCCTTTGACCACAGACAGGAAGAATGGGACTTTGCAGATGCTATGGCTGTATGCATGGACATACAGATCCAGGACTGACTGCTCTCATCTCCAGCACAGACCATCCAGCAGCTAAAAAGCCATCCGACTTAAATCAGTAGGCAAGCACTATGAGTAACAGCAACCTGGGGTTTGTTGTGAGGCAACAACGAGAAACCAAGGAGAGGGGAGAGTTACAAGATGTTTGCTTAAATCATCTATTCACTATTTATACAGCAAAGAGACAAAAAATCCAAATCAGATGCAAATAACGCCCGAACTAAAAGATCTGCATTTCCCTTGAGCATGCCATTCAGGAGATGACTAAACCAGTTCTATTGTTTATGCAAAGAAGAATGTGCAACTACCCTTGACTACACCCATCTGTGCATCTTAATCTGGAGGCAAGACTGCCAGGCTTACTGACCTCCTGTAGATGGTTTTTATTAAAGCTGCTTGCCTGGAGCTGCCCTGCCTTGGCAAGAGCATTTAATTGCTTTTTCCGTCCCCCCTCTAAAACGCTTGAGCCGTATTAGTCAATGACACACACAACTTTGAACAGTGCCATGCAGTGGCTCATCTTTTTCTAGGAAGAGATGTGTTTTGACATATACATACTATATGTTATGAAACAACATTGCTCATCCCCCTGCTCCAGAAAAGAGGCTTTATATACAGGGATTTCTGATGGGTTTTGTCAGCTTCTTGTGCTTGCTGTGAACTAGCATCTCCTCCTGCTGCAGGATGTTCCCTGCCTTGGCCTATGGACTGTAGCAACCAGGACTCAGATGGGGAGAACTAACACAATTTAGCAGGGTTGTGGCTTGTAAACCCCCAGTGAAGAAAATAGGCTAAAACAAGATTCAGGCTTTACCTTCTTTGTCGCTGATGTTATGATTCACAGAGCTGAAAACTCAGCTGATGAAGTATTTCAATACAAGAAGCTGTCTAGGAAGGAAAAGAGCAAGATTATTTCCTAACGCAGTTGGAATGTTCTATACATGTTTTCTTATATAAGAATAGGTAATCCCCTGCCAGTGTTAGCATGGATTTGCATTTGACACTCTTCAAAAATACTCGGCACATGCCTAGCAAAGGTCTTCCTGGCTTTGGGGTGACTTGATGCCACTCGACACGAGCACAGACACCGGGTAAGGGAAACGGCCTCACTCAGACACAGGATGTAGTGCAGTTTTGGGTGTCAAGTCAGGGTCCCACCTTGGATGCCCAGCCTGTGTACATAGAGGCATGTGTGGGCTGGACCAATGGCACTGGCAAGGATACCAAGCAATCCACAGTGACAGGCAGGCTTTCCCTTGGGTCAAGTTGCATGGAGACTGAAGCTGCAAGAGAGGAAACCAGTGATGGTACAGGGGAAAGACTGCTGCTGCCCCCAAACTCTGCGTAGCCTCTACCAAAGTCCTGCAGGCTGCAAGCAAGCAGCAGCATTTGCTTTTCCCTTGGGCTTTTGCTCTGGAGCCCCACCATCTTCCCTGGCCAGTAGCAGGCTTACAAGCCACCTGGCTCCAAGGACAAACCCCACCCTCCTCCTTGTCAGCTCCCTTTTTTTTCCAGGGCCAGGAAGAGAAACAAGCCACAGGACTAAGTGGTGGCTCCTGGTGGCCAAGGACAGGGTGCCAAAACAGCAAGAAACACTAGGGAGATAAGGAGGGTGAGGTGCTTGCTACCAGAGGGAGCACAGCTCTGTGGCCCTGTGGCAATAACACTCCCCGTTAAGGCCTGAGAGGTATTTCTTGTCCTCTCTGTAAGCGAAGCTCAAGACCTTCCCATTTCCCCTAAGCAATCTCTCCTATTTACCTGTGGCATGCAACTCTCATGTGGACTTTGGACAACCTGTGATAACACCTGCTCTGTGCTTGGCTATGCAAAGCTATTTGTTCTCTGCTGAGTTATTATGGCACTCCAGGCTGAAGACACATGCCAACACAGTTTTTACTTATTCCCACTTTTACTGGACTACTCCAGGCTACATTAAAAACCATAAACGACCTCTTCTGGTATCAGATTCATCAGAATATTCCTCACATCAAGAGCTGTGTCTCAGGAAAACTGTAAGACAAGACTTAAACCAATAACTATTTTGACAGAGGCTCAGTAGCAAGAGGGAAGCTGCTGGGACACAGCTTGAAAGCCTTTGGTCATTGCTTCCCATGGCAGCATTAGAAATGCAAACTGAGACCAGTCCTCCCAGACTGACATGCTTATGTGGAGAAACTTATGAATCATTTTGATAGGCATTTCCTTCTCAACAGAAATGACTTCTTCAAAATATTAATTGTAAATAGCTTGCAGCCTTTGAGCACAGAGAACACATCTGTCTGGGAAACACTATCGCAAAAGCATCAGAAATCTTTATCAGACCAGTCTGCCAGGAGCAGTTTTGTGCTTTCCTTCAGTGCCATCAGAGCTAAGAACATTGACAGCAGGGTAAGGAGTACTCCACAAATACAGATGTTATTTAACTTGTATTTTATGAACAAGCTATACAGTAGGGAAGTCCTAATAGACATTAGGAGCTTAATTGTCTTAACCATGCCAAAATCCAATACAGATTTAAAGTACTATGAGCCTCAGGCTTATGTAAACCATCCACATAAAAGTTTGCTCTAACAGGTCAAATTAAGTGCCCTAACAAAAAAAGCATAACCTACAGAAAATAACCCACCTCTATCTTTAAAAACAAGCTATCCCATTAGAAGTCACCAAGCTTGGTTAATTATTTAACACAACAGTGCTTCAGCACCAAGCCTCCTATGCATAGCACTCAATATACCAAACCGCTAACCTACACAAGGCTGCGGCGCTTCTCCCAGCATCACCAAAGCCAAGCCTTTGGTCATACAAGGAACTGCACCGCTTTCTCCCCACTCACTGCCTCCTAAAAAAAAATTTGGTTTTTTTTCTTCTGGTTTTCTGTCCTTTGCAATACCTTGCTTTAATTGTTTCATTTTTAGCTTTTTAAGTCTTCCTCTCATTTTCACTGTTTTTCTTACATCAGCTATTAAATACTTAGCTCTAATTATTTCCTACTGCCTACATTTATCCTTTGTAAGCTTTCCCTTAAAGTAAAATACAAATTTGTTGCCTTTTTTTCTCCCCTGTAAAATTAACACACTTAAAACACAAACACATTCCTTCAGCCACAAAACAACACCCAGAAAATACCAAAAAGGAAGCTAGGTTTTCTTTCTCCTTACTTTGTTATCCTGCTGTTCTCCAGGTAAGCTCCAACAAGACTCCAGCCTCAGAAGAAAACCACTGTGTGTGATAAGAACAAAGCCTTTCCCAGCCTCCTTTTAAGCAGGTCTCACCCAGCACTGAGGCTATATAAGGGGATAGGTGCTATTATTTTCTTCAGGTGTGAGGATTATGTTTCTGACCGGGGACATATAGGCTAGGGAAGAATGTTCTTAGCTCCTCTTAGTAGCTTTTGAGATGAAACTTTTATCATTTATTTCAAGGGCTTTTGTTTTTGAAAGCTGATAAGATAATTTAATTAATATGTTTCCATGTATGTGGACAAGAAAAAACGTTTTGGTAGCTTGCTTTGGTATATTATCATTAAATATTTTTGCTAATATAGTTTAAATTGATGAAATATTTTTCTTTCCTTTTATTAATGGTAACACAAAGTTTATTTGCCTAAATGGTCTCATGTTGGGGATGAGGGATATTAATTTAGCTAAACAGCAAATTCAACTTTTAGTGTTTGTCAGTGTGACTCAGTTTCCAAAGACAATTTTTTTTTTCCCCCCAAAGGGCTAAAAACTCTTAATTTAACGGGGAAACTTAGACTGGAGAAAATTGTACAGCTAACTGTGGTTTTTTTCTTCTTGAAAAACCCACCCTGCCATCCGATACTGCTTGCAGTAAAGGTAGTCATGAGAAATTCCAGCTTTAACAAGGCTTAGTAGCAAACAGGGTTGTCTCATTACTTGTTAAAAGTGTGCAAGACATTCTTCTCACTGTGGAGTTGTATACAAACCGCTTAAGTCAAATGACATTTGTCACAGTAGAAAAAAAAGTTTATTTTGTTTATAGACTCTTTGATATCTTGTTTTGTGGGCTTTTGGTGTTTTTTTTTTAATTCTCCAAGTTCTCTTTTTTGTTGTTTTCAAAAGTGCTGTGATATAAAGGATGTCCTGGCCATTAGCTCGTTAGCAATGTTCTTCTGTATTGCTCATCTGCTTTGCCCAAGAAGACTTTTTTTAATTGCATGAAAGCCTCTTGGGCTGTTGGAGCTGGGATCTCACCATTGCTTTAGCATTAGGTCCCGGTCCAGAGGCTTGTGAAAAACCAAAACTGAAGCATGGCAATTTGTTACTGGCTTCTTGCTCTCAGATTGGGAAGTTTAGGATACATCTGGTGTGTTTGTAGGTGGGAAGCTCCTCTCAAAGGGAAAGCTTTGATTTACTGAGTGGGAGGAGCATCATATCTTCAAAGAACAGCTCTGCCACAGAATGGGACTCAAACTGACACACTCCCCCTTCTGTGCTGGGTTTACCCCATTCAGCATAAAGGATTGCAAGGTTAAGCACTAGTCTTGCAAACTCCTGTGGTTTGAGAAGGCATTCGTTTAGGCTGAAGTGACAAAGACCCTATAGGCAGAGGACAGTTGGTGATTAACAGACTTCTTTAATAGCTGAGCAATGGCATCAGACTGCCAGCTCACCTGGGCAACTGTGGTTAGTAAAGGCTGTGGCACGAGTCTGATCAGAGCCACAACTTGGGAATGTAATCGAGACCTTAACAGAAGCCGCATGAATCAAGATCAACATCCAGCTCTGCTGCGCTGTCTGCTTTTAGCAATGTAGTGAATGAGGGCAAAAGTATGTGCCCCAGGAGCAGGGAGGTGCTGAGAAGGGGGTACTGTGCTTTCAGGGTTACCTTTACTATAACTTTGTCAGGCTTGGCGTTCATAGGCTTGGCGGTATGTGATGGGCAAAGGCTACTGCATGGAAAAAAAAAAAGCCCTCCTTTGTAGGACATGGCTTTCAGAGTCCAAAACAGCTGCTTAAAAATAAGCCTTGGAGAGCAGAGGGGTGGACTTTATCATCGTGAGCTGTGGAGTGGGAGGTGTGTTTTCAAAAGCAATGAGAGCAGAGGGCAGAGTCCTGCTGCCTGTTAATCCGTGACATGTCCTGTGTTTCAGGGTGGTGCAAAATCAGATGCCTGGATTGGGTGTGAGGCAAGGAGCCACGTCCACCTGCAATGAGGAAACAGCAGCATGCACGGGTGTGGAAGGGGCCAGGCAGGCCCACGAGTAAGTAGCAAGGAGGTCAGGAGTGCTTTGAAACAGAAGTGCTCAGGCTGTGTGTATGTGTATATCCAGGGGTGGATTACTCCTAGGGGACTGGACCCATGACGCCTGCATCGCCCTCCCTGCCTGATGCTCCAGGGTGGCAGTGGGATTCCTCCAGGCACGGATGATGAAAGATCTGGCCCTGCCTTCCGCAGTGGGCTGGAGATGAGTTTTACCCTGTCCATTGCTTATTTCACCACCAGGAAACTTGGAGGATGAGGCTTTCTGTGGGTTAAGAGTGGTTATTCCCACAAGCAGTGTCTGACTGCTCTAAAAAAATGTGGTTTAAGAGCTGTATAGTATTGCTAATGTTAGCAGTCCAAGAACTCCTAAGTAATCCTAGGGCGATAAATCAGAGTGAATGAATCCAGCAGCAGAAGGGTTTTTGCAATTTCAGACTTCCTAAAAGTTGCTTTATAATTTAAAAATTGGAGAAAGCAGCTCGTGTGTGTCATCTCAGTGGGCGAGCCAACAGTGGTCACAAAATGATTTCACAGCTCGTTGTTCGACTGCTGAACTGAACACTGCTATGGAGAGAAAACTGCTCTGAAAAAGATGTCAGACAAGGTCTGCAACAGTGTGCAGAAAAAAAAAAAGCGCTACTTAGATTTGCATCATGGAGAAAGGTCATGGAAAGGCTGTAAAATGAGAATCCCAAGGTAGCACTGTCCTTCTCGGTCTTTGTCTTAGCAACACTGGAAATATTAAGGGGAAAATATTATTCTTTGGAAGCTGTAGATGGCTGTGGAGCAAAAGTATGCTCCGTACCAGATAGCTTTAGTCAGCTCACAAACTTCTTTCATTTGGGATTTCTTCCCTGAAGCTCTCTGCATGCAAAGGCTCTGGTGGTATCCCTGATACCCGCTGTCAACAGGTTGCTTTTAAGAGCTTCTAGCCGAGGCTCATGGAAGGCTTTAGCGAGCCCTTTCCCGAGGGAGCCTGGTACGTGATGTGAAATGTGGCAGTGGCTCTGAATGTGGTGGAAAAGACTTCAGCATTTTACCAGGCAACAGCCACCCGGCATGTTCGTGCTGATCTAGGCTGTAACCCCTAGCTGGATCTAGGAAGAAGGGAGATACACAGGATTCCTTCTGCTGTGGGGGAGTCCTGGAGGGCCCTCGGGCTGTCCGTGCCAATGGCTCAGAGGCCACATTAGAGCTGAATTTCTCAGGAGTTCAAGCTTGTGTTGTCCTCTCAGAGAGGAATGATCATTCACAGGACACTGCTTTGGTTTACTGAGGGTTTTCCCCTATAAAAGAAGAAAACCAGGCTGGGAAAAGGCCACAACCTTTTGTGGCCACAGAGTCAGGGAGAGTAGCTTCCCTTCTGCAGGAAAGAGTTCCTCCCTCAAATAAACCCCGAGCCAAGTGGAGGCCTCAATTAATCCTAATTAATAATTAGTCCTGAGCAAGGACTGGAGGCATTCCCCAGCTTGCCTGTTATGCAAGGGTCAGGTTCTGCTGCCCTGATTCCCGTTCCTCCCCGAAACTCCAGGCATTTAGGCACATGCCTCAAATACACGAGCAGTCCCACCTCCTGCACTGGTCTGCCCCAAAGCATCCCGCTGAAGCAGGGCCAGCAGCCCTAGTTCCACAAGCACTGACCCCCACTGCTCCTGTATTGGGGTCACCCAGCGGCAGGAGCATCAACCAGGCAGTGATGTATCCGTGTCTTCGCTCTCTTCCTGCCTTCATAAAGCATCTACAGGAAAGCCAGATGAGGTGCAGGGTTAACCTATAGTATTTTCTGACTGTTCAGAAGCTCATTTATGCTAAATCAGAGAGCAGGGTATATTACGGGACCCACGTAATCCAGTGGGATTCCTAAAGCCAGCTTGTTATTTGTAAACTCTCAGGAATGACTGCACCGGCCGTCTCTTCCCTACCCCTGGACCCCCAATCCCACCCACTCCCATCACAGAAATACCTGTGAGGCAATTTAGGGCTGGGATCTCAGAGGAAATGTGGCTCGGGTTATGAAACTGCCTTCCCCCTACAAGCTTGGGATCCATACCAGGGCACGGCTCCTTTTCTGCCCAACTTGGATTCCTGCAGCAAGGGTTTCTGTCCCCCGGCATGGGAATGGGGCTCTAGCCACAGCGTGGGTACCACTTCCCAGTCCTGCGGTGTGAGGAAAGGGACTGGAGGTGCGGGAAGGAGGGGGCGGTATCGGTGCTGCCGGGCAGCCTGGGGCAGTTGTGGGGAGGAGCAGGGCTGCAGTGCTGCCCTGCATTCCTTTCTGCACGGGCTGGTGGGAAGGCCGGGCTGAGAAATGGAGCGGGTGTGTTACACCCTCCCCTACTCCGGGCTCTCCAGCTGCCACCCTCTGCCACAGCCAGTCGCTCACTGAGGACTCTTGCTGGAAGATTGGACCTTGATCAGCTGCATTTTTAAAAGCGGGACTCGTCCTTAGTCAGCTGGGATTAAAAAGGAACGCAGTCTTAGCTACTCCCCAGAATTTAGGCGGTGTAAACAGTGTTTTGCGAACCCCAGCACCAACAGCAATCTGTCACCGTAAGCAAAACCAAGCACTCTGCCCTGGTTGAAGCCAGGCTGTGAGCTTCACACCGGAGTTTGAGACCCCAAGCCCATGGTCCCACTAACGCTGGCAATTGTGGCTGCACCCAGCAGCTGGTGCGTCCCCTGCGGCGAGCGTGGGGCTTGCCTCCCAAGGGTTCAGATGTGCTTCCAGCAGCGTCGTGGCATCCTCTCACTGGTAGAAAAGCGAGAAATGGGATGGAGGGCAGAGAGGCTCAGACAACTGTTCGTTGGATTAATTTAAAAGCACATTCTTCAATAGATTCAGTATGTTTCACAGCTTTTTTTTCTGCCTGCCTGGCTTCCTCTTGCGGGATGGCCACCGAGGTCCCATCTCCACTGGCAGGGGATGCCAGGGAGCTGTCTCTCAGTCGCTCTCGCTGCCGGTTCGGTGGGATGCTGCCCCGCGGCCACGGTGTGGCCTGAGGCAAGCAGGCAGTGCTGTCCTGCCAGCAGACAGCGAGACCTTGCTGACAGAGGACACGCTGCGGGCCAGGGGCTGTGTGGGGAACATAATCGTGCCTCGGGGTGCCTCCAGGAGCTGCCAGATCTCCCCTGAGGTGGAGCTGCCCAGATACTCCCAGGGCCGGCGCCCGCTGCTGTCCCGCACCTGCACCTGGCACCCCAGCTGCAGCACCAGCACCTTGATGACAAGGTGGTGGCCGTGTATGGCAGCCAGGTGCAGCGGAGTGTACCCGCAGCCCGAGCGGACGTCCACGTCCAGGGCCAGCCCAGCCTGCCGCGCCGCTGCTGCCAGCTCCTGCAGGCCTGGCCCATCACCGTGCTTGGCCAGCCAGTGAAGGACTGTGAAGCCTGACATGAAGTCCCGCTGCAGGGCCAGCTCCGGCTCTTCTAGGAAAAGCCCCCGCACCCGAGCCCAGCACCCCGCTGACATTGCCACTAGCCAGGCGTGCTCCCGCTGCCCCAGCGGCACCGACAGCCCCCGGTTTGGGACGTTCCTAGGGGAGCTCCTGGAGGGCATGGTGTGGGGCTGCTGCTGACAGTCATCTGGCAGCGATGGGGTGATGCTCTGTACCTCCAACAAAGCTAGCTGGCACCTGATGCTCCTGAAGACGGGCAGCGGTGCTGGGGGGCTGCTCTCTGGGGCCTGGGGCCCTGCGGGGCCCTGTGCTGGCAGCAAGGACCGGCATGGGGGTGGCTGGGTGGGGGA
>VZTL01031718.1:0-22639 GCA_013400535.1 Scopus umbretta
ATAAATAAATAAATTTAAAAGCCTTGCTCCCAGCAAAGCTAAATTGTACAACCCCCGTGTCACACGTCTACTCTGACCCTCGTCATCCTGAAATCAGTGTGAAATTCAGAGATGGAGAGAAAGAGTTTAAAGCACTTTGCAATCTCTCCGTCTGCACTATCTGCCTTGAGCAGGAAGGAGGGATCCGCTCAATGAGAGCTATTCAGGGCCTCTCAATTAACCTGATTAGTTCAGCACGCTGCTCTCATGAATGACACCTTATCTTGGAAATGAAGGAAAAAAACTTCCTTCCTTCTGGAGATACAAGCGGCCCCTAAAGCCAGAGCGGCAGCACCCATCGGGGCTGGCTCCCCCATCATCTCCCCGGGGAGCTGCTTTTGGGGTGGCAGGGCCAGGCAGCCCAGGTGGCCCAAGCGGGGAGGGGGTCCCCCTCTTTCAGAGCCAACCAGGCACATGATGGGATTTTCTGCAATAGTTAACCCTTCCAGCGCTGTGCAGAGCCTGGCCGGGACGCTGCCTGCAGGTAAGAGGTAGCACAGCTGAGGGGGCGAACCCCCCCGGGAACTCTGCCTTGTTTAAGTGTGTTGTAGTCTGGAACTTGTTTCATATGTGACAGATTAATGAGCGATAACTGGGTTACCATGGCAAAAAGCATTCCCAAAATTCTCCTTTGTTTCCCCGAGAACAGTCTCCCTTTTTTTTTTTTTTTGTTGGGTTTTTTTTTCAAACCATACCACTTTACAATAACACAAATATTAAGTAACCACGTGTTATTCTTTCAAGTGCAGATGGCTGCAAATGTCAACAAGGCTGACTGTTACATACAAACTCCAAGAATTAATCGGGTAAAATAGGTGTCTCAATTACAATTATAATACTGAAAACTCAAATTTATGAATGCCCAGCCGGCTTTGAAGGCATTTATTAGAAAAACTCCGATGACTTTGAAAGTATGAATGCACTAACAACACATTAGGGGATGACGTATTAATATTCTTGTACTTTCTGACAAATTAAGTTACCATTGTCACAGCGGGGCAATCCTTCAGAAAAAAAAAGAGAAGTTCCTCTCTCCTGCCACACGGTATATAACAGACGACAATTCGTGTACATATAATAGGGTTTAGCGAGAAGTTTTCCTCCTACACCACAGTACAGTTTATTCTGTTTTTCAGAATGCCAGAGCTATTACAGAGCTCACTATGCTTTAAAAAAAAAAAAAAAAAAAAGAAGATGGTAGATGTAGCCTAGGGATTGTCTTGCCTGAGCAGCTCTTTAGGGTAGAGACTCACCCACTGTGCCGCTGTACATCCCTCACTCAGCAGCACTCAAAGCCTGGCAGCCCAACGGAGCCCAGGGACCGCTGGAGCCTGGTAACATCAGACCATGGTGCCAATGGGAAACCAAGACCCAGAGATAAGAAAAAAAACCCAATGTTTATGTACTGCTTTTAGCACATACACCCCAGCTTGAGAAACAAATTCTGCCCTAGGCCCCAGAAGAGTCCAGGTATACACAAGGCGCTCCTTTGTAACGCAGCGGGACTCCCTTGTTTTTATTTAAAAAGGGCCAAATCCCAATCCCAGCTGTGGGGCAGCTATCACAAAACATGTGCAGGTCCTTTCCTTCTCGTGCCTGCATAATCCGCAGCAAGACCTGCCGTGGGGCGTGCTCCCGTCTGCAGCTGAATCCCGGCTCATGCGGGACTGTGCAAGCGATGCAGAGGCACATGGAGCAGACTGGAGGAGATGTTACCATCAGATCTTAATAGCTCTGAGTGTGGCTAATTTTCTTCTTCTTTTAGAGCAAAGAACTTTATAATGAATACAGAATACATTTCTCCTTGTGTCATACTTCTACAAAATCTGAACTAGGTAAAGTGGTTTTTAACATCCACTTATCAAAGTGACTTAACATCTGGGAAGTCAGCCAATGGTTTTGTAGCGATGCAGATGCCAAAAAATCCAACTGAAAGATTATATTCAGGGAGATTGCAGAGAAGACCTGACTCAACTGGGTGGAAGCGGGTGGTTATTCTGGTCAGGAAAGCCTGAGAGTCTCCCTGTAAAATCATGGAGAAAATTAAGGAAAATGATCCTGTTTTAAACAGCTTCCTCTTAACCCATTGTAGACACTGCTGTATCCTGTACCAATAACTTTTTTGCAATGGCAAATTTTGGTATCAACAGATGAACAGTTTGGCAAAGTCCAAAAGAAGATGAACAGAAAAGGATTTTCTGTCTCTTACATTCATCGAGACAACACTAACAAGAGGAAGATCCTTTTTTTTATGGCTAGACACTCACAGTGGGATATCAATTCTTCCTAACATTTACTTTATATAAAATTTATCCTTTCCAGGGTCACAATCATGTCACCTGGGGGTGTAATTTTTTTTTTTAATTAATCTTTGAAAAAAATGACCTAAACATTCAGCTAATTGAATGATGTGATTAGCTGAAACAGTTTGCAACTCTGATTAGAAAGTCAAGGTGAGAGGAGAGCCGAGAAAATCCAAGTGCACAGCAAGCCTTTAGGACCCTGGCACTATGTCATTGTAGCATTGCCTTTTTTTTTAACCCCATTTTTCATCTCTTTCTAGCCCGGCACGGCACTGGAAGAGTTAAAGAAAACAATAAAAGAACAACTGAGTGTACAGGGTAGGATTTACTGGCATTTACTTTTAATCTATGGTCCTTTGCTCTGTGGCTTATCAGCCCTATGTCAGCCCTTTTTCCTCCTTTATATTTCATGAGGGGACCCACATGCTGGTACTGAGAGACAGAGCCCAAGTGTCTGTAAGCTTTTTGTCAGGTAAAAAGAGAAGAAAAAGGAAAGGAACAAGAGGAAAAGCAAAGCTAAGAGGCATCTATTAGATGTCACTAGGCTTTTGTATTCATGTCAATGATTCAGGATTAGAGTATTTGAAATAATCTTATTGAGAGAACTCAAAAGCCCCACAGAGGGAAAGCCTGCTCGGTAGCATATGGCAGAGCAGCGGACAATATCTTATTAAGGATGTGTTAGCTAACACCATTACTTTTTATATTACATTACTGAACTATTGTGCCTCAGCCGGTTAGCGAGATGGCATAGTTGTGGAATGCCATTTTGGACGTTACTGTGCTGTTACAAAACCGGAGAGGTTTGGCCCAGCGGGGGGGCAGCAGTGGTGATGCTGCTCCCTCGCCCCCCCAGACCGCTGGGAAGGGCAACCCGCACTTCATCGGAATGATGTCCCCAAGCGTGCTGGTGGCCGCTCTGCTCTCGCCGTGTGTGACAACCTCCAGCACCTACCCACCCTTCCCCACCTCGCTCCCCTCCAAATTCGGGTCCCTGCCTTTCAGGTCTGGCTGGCTCACCGCTGTAGGGAAAACCAGGGGTATAGAGGGTGACTTCTGCTATATCTCCAACAAAAAAATGCCAAACTGTTGCCAAACTCAACTTCTTGTCAGATGAAGGGAATTTAATTTTGTTATAGTGAATGCTGTTTAGTCTAAAAATCTCTCTTTGCTCTTGGACAAAAGCTAGTAATTGGAGAAATAGCTCTTTTTAAAGTTATCTTCATCTGCCTACACCTTTAGAGGCAGCAAGAAACCAAAGACAAAACAGTACTGTTCATAGCATTGCAACGATTGCCATGAATGGCTCTATATCTGGGTCACCTTGCTACTGTCCAGTATATAATTTCAGTGACTTGAAATGATGCCTTTTAATAACTAATTTCATATAATTCACATATTAACAGCACCAGATTGTTTTCACGTTTCTTATTTCCAAACACTATTTTTAAAAAGTGGGTAGAAAATTATTTGTTCTGCTTTTAAAAAACCCTCTAAAATACTGTCCTTTAGCAAAAAAAGTAAATACTCATTTGATAGAGTAATATATTCTGATCACAAACTACCTATGCAAAGTTGCTAATGTGACACACTGGGAACTTTGTATGGCTTTTCTGTACTTTTCCAGAACTGTTACAGAAAAAAAACCCATGATGCTACAGGAAAAGAGAAAAGTTCTTACTAGTATTTACCACAACTACTACAGAGACCTGCTACTCTCTGAGAACAGCATTAAAACTATTTCTAGAAAGTTATCTTAGTCATGTTTTACACAAAAACCTACAATTGTTTCTTACTCTTTTAAGTTTATTAGTTAGATGTTGTATTAAAATTATATACTTCCAGCAAGCAGAAGTGAATTTGAGTTCAGCATAGTTATTTTTGTAGATGTGGCCAATTACTTATAAGAATACATTTCAGTGGCTAGAACATGCAAACAGTTATGACTACTCACAGGGAGAAAACTACTCATACACCTCAGCTTCTGCAGAATAAGGCTTGGGTTATGCTTTTACCCAATAAATGCTGGGATAGAGGTAAGACCAATTTTTCATGTTCAGAACAATTTTAGATAATCTGCATTAAAACTGAGGATGATCTTTGCAAATACATTTTCCTATCACCCTTACTCATGTGTGCATTCACACCACAACAGCAAATATGAAAATAAATCGGGTGTTAAGATGGGACAGGAAATTTATCCACACCAGAAACTTTGTGTACATATATATGCACATGAGAAAAAGCCAATATTTTTCCCCCAAAAAAATCCCCACTCTTGAGAAAGAGGAAAACTGGCACTGAGCTGCATGGAGCCAGGGAGCCCGCTGCGCCAAGCACATCTTCCCTGCTGCAGGACACACTTTGAAGTAGGAGTTCATATTAAGAAATCGATAGGTATGAATAGCACATTTGAAGTTTTGTGACCAGAAAGAAAGGGATGGATTGCCCTGCCAGGCCCTGGGCTCCTCTTGGGACCAGCCCGGCGGACTTGAAGCTTTCGTGATCCTGCAGGAGGTCACTGCACAGAGGCAGCCAAACATTTTAAAGCATGTCTACCTCAGATGCCCAAATCCTGCCATCTGAGTGGAGCAGCAGGGCAATCCACGAGGTCTCAATTAGACCTCAGGGTGCTCCTCAGTGCAAGCAAACCCATAAGGTCTTCAGGATGGACTCTGAGGAGTTAGACAAGCCATTGCAATCTCTTAAAATTGTTAATCCTTGCTGACCAAGACCAAGATTTTCAGAAAGAGCCCAAGGGACTTACTGCCAGCAGCCATGGCTCTGAAAGCAATAGGTGCAGAGCGGCTCGTCCTGGGCTTACTGTCCACCCAAGGCAGAGCAGAGATATACGGACACGGACACACTGACCTTGGGGTCTCGGGGCAGCAGATTCAGCACATCCCATGTGTGCACTAAAGTCACTTTTCTGGACTGACAGCACAACTGACCAACCCCGAAGGGCTGTAGGCAAGCTCTAAAGATGGTAGTCAAATGCCAAAAGGAATACAGTAGACTGGTCTTCAGTTTTCCTCATCCCTAGGACATTCAATGCAAGCCTAAGTCTTTTATTATCTATAAAAAAAAAAAATCAGTCTCAATTTTTAAACTGCGTCGGGAGAAGCACTCATCTTCAGGAATGGGATCATCTACCTACCTAGAGACTACACAGGATCTAGCACAATGAGCCTTCTTTGAGATAGGAGCCTCTGTTATATCACCATGATATTAAATAGTAATAATAGGCATAAGATTGCAGCAAAATAGAGCCCAAAACACTAGCTGCAGATTCAAAAAGCATCACTGAGAGAAGCAAGTAACTATTAGAGTAGTGTGAAATGTTTGCAGTGAAACCCAAAACCACATAAAACTTGCCTGGTTTGGGGTTTTATAACAAACTGAAAACTCAGAACAGGTTTGCTGAGAAAATCACAAACCTTCTGAGTGAAGCTGAGACCAAATTAAGGTTTTGCATAATAGTTTTGAGATTATACAAAAATTCTTATAGTTGGGGGCGGAGGGGAGAGAAATTAAACAATAAGCAAGAGCTGGTTTGACCCTGACCAAGTTCACTCAACCCCAAGAGCAAAACAAATGAGTTTTGAAGCAGCAGTGATATGTGCCAACCCCAATAGGCTGAAACCAAGAGATTTTTGCAAGAACTCTTGCAAAGTTACCCCGAGCTCTAGTGATTTCTTCACCAGAAAGAGGACTGACGCCGCATGCATTAGGAATGCTGGTAGAGGGGTGAGCATGTCTGACTCTCTGTGTGAGAAGCATCTACTGATCAGAGTCTCCCATTTATCTCACAAAGGCTCAAAATGCCTTTGGTTGCCTAAGTCATGTGGGAAATGTTTTGGGTAATGCTTCTCAGATGCATCAATCACAACCAAATCCTCAAGGATGTGTGTTTCGGTCCCTCCCCTCTCAGAAATGTATGGGTTCACAGGCTCCGGGAGCTTGCATGAAATGCTCGAGGCCAACTTCTGCCCGTTTGAACACCCTGCTTACAGGCCCTGAGGGTTTAGTCAGCACAGTCTTAAAAGACAGCCTGGGAGACATCTCCGTGCAGTGCTGGGGTAGTCCTCTCTTGCCCAGTTTCTGCTCCCCAGACTCCCTCCCTGCTGGATAAATAACTCCCATCTGGCTCTGGAAGGGGCACAGCAATAAGGTGGCACTTTCTAGTACAAGACTCAAGGAACTGCCAAAGGTCCAGGAGCATTTCTCACCCATGTATTCACATCTATCAGAGAGAGCTATGCCTGCCCTCCTGCATGGAAAACCCACCAAAGGACACAGGATGGATGGGACCTGCAGCTTCCTGCAGCCCTGTCCCCGACGTGGGCAAGGTGGGAGCAGGACACCCTCCCTTGACACCACACAGCCAGGTTCAGGTACCACATATGGCCGAGAGGACCAAGAACCAGGACTCCTGCAAAGGGACCACTGCCAAAGCGCAGTCACTTTGCCATCACACCAGTGCTATGACAAGCCCATATCCCTGTAGTCTGGCTGAAGAATCAGCTGCAGCTCTGATCCCATCCCCTGCAGCAAAGCAATCCTCAGCAGATCCCTTCCAAGCTAAATTCCCACCTCATCCTCTTGCCAGCACCTCTTCTGAAACTGGCCCACTCTGCCAGCCTGCCCGCATCTCCATCACCCTCCCTCCAGGCATGGAAATGTACTGCAAAATGCATTAATCGCCACATCTGCTTTAACAAGTGTATTTGCGGAGAGGATGCAGTGAGTGCAATACAGTCCTGTGTGTCATTTTTCCACCTGCCTGGTATTTAGGATGAAAAGATGATCAGGCCCGTAAAATACAATCCACTACATGATGACTTGTAAAGTGGTAAAACGGAGACATTGAAAGTCATTCACGCCTCTTTTCATGTCATTGCACAGTGAAATCCTACCCACAAACATAATTTTTTTCAGGTTAAAGGCTGAAAGATTTCAAAAACATATGTAGGTAAGTTGGTTCCCTCCCTAGCCACGGCAGCTGGGTGTAGCAGGGACGGATTACAGAGAGCCCCAGTCGAGCATCCCGTACAGCAGGTGCCAAAGGCACACAGGCCTTTCAAACACTTGTAGCAGGTCATGCATTAAAATGTACCCTGGTGCCATCTGATAATAACACACAAAAAATATTTCAGCCTCCAATCCATGAGTTCCCACTCCTGCTCCATGGACAAGAGCTCTGATCGTACTGGAAATGTATAAGCCACCTCTTCGAAGCCAGAGGGAGCCTCATTCCTCAGAAACTGCATCCAAAGCAACACATGAAGAGCTTCAATATATTGCCAGACAAAGGCCAGAAGAAACCCTAGTCATCCTCATGCTGACCTGCCACCTAAGGGCACACAGTCTCACCTGGGGATAGCTCTAGCACAAAGCGTGTTAACTTACCCCACAGCTAAAGTTTATCAATCCAAAAGATAGACGGTCATGAGATTTCTTAAGTAGGTCTTATCTGTATTGGTAAATCTCAGCAAAGCCGATTTCAGGTCACTGTCATCAGCCTGTTCGAGTACTCTGGGAAAAAGCAAAATTTGGGATGGACCAGCAATCGCCAAATGGGCTGTTTTCAGCCCTTTGTCCATGCAATGTCGCAAGCTGGAGGTATACGGTATAGATCCTAAACGCTGAAAATTTTCTGCCGCTATATTTGGGATTGCAGTGGTTATTCCTCTTCCACCAGTCAGTAGGACTCCTGTTTACTGGATGCAGCCATAAAAGGTAAAGAAGCCCCAGCAGGCATGGGTAACACCATTAAACATCGGCCCCAACGATCGTAATTTGGGTTTAAAAGTTTGGAACAGAATGCCAAGAGAGGAGCCTCTTTCCTGAACCAAGGAATAATATAAAGCCCCACTTTCTCCCCTATGTGACTTTTGTCATTATCATCTTTTCTGATTCTTACAAAGCAAACCTAATTAGGAAGCTCTCTCATTAGTCTTCCAGAAAAATTAGCACAGCTTATGCTAATTACTCCTGTAAAATTTAATAAACTCGTTGAAATGGGAATAGTCTAATGAGGTTTTATTTATTGAACTAAGATAACTGTAAGGAAAAAGGTTAGGACACCAGGATATCCAGAGTGGTAATAAAACTGCAATTTATTCAATTTCTTCACAGGAATTTTATTGCAAACCTTTTAAATTCAAATATGAGTTACAATTTGAAAGTTAAATCAATCTAGAATTTAATTTAATAACAGGAAGTGCTCTGTGTTTTCTTTAAGTGTGATTACAACGCAGCCCTGCCACTGCACTTGTAGGAGGAATTGTGCGTTTGTATTGTGACAATAATACCCCTTTTAAAATGAGTTCCTGTTCATCAGAGCTTCATCTCAACACATGTAACTGGATTAGCGATAAAATATACAGGCTATGCTAAGAAGATGATTCAGACACACACAGGTTTCCAAGAAACTTCCTTGAAAAGACTGCGCTATAAGCATAATAGATTTATTTTTTTTCTCCAGAGAAAATTTAGATTGCTATATGAGTATAAATTTCTTTAGGTCCCTTTCACTGCTATATCTCCTGATACTACAATAGAGCAAAATATAAAGCAATTTTGTAAAGGATAAAGTCATAGCCTGTTTCAAATGCATCTACAGATATTTTTTTTAAATCCAACATTTTGATTAAATAAAAATATACAATTTACTTTTCATATATATCTAGGGTTTGAAAAAGAACACAACACATGTAACTTTGAAGCTGCCAAACAGCCTCTTCACCAAGTTCACTAAACCACCACAAAGACGGAGCTCTCGCTATCCCAAGTTGCTCTAGCCTCATCAAAGAGAATTAATCAATCCAAAATAGTATTCCAGCATGTAAGAAGAGGATAGCATTTCCATGTAAGTACATATGTCAAAAATCCCATGGATAGATTCTACGTTAAATTCTATGTTAGGTCAGAGTCTGTGGATTCACAGGATTTGATGCAAGAGTTAGATTAAATCCACAGGCTAGGCTTTATCAGACTGTAAGGCATGTGGGAGTGCTTTATCCCAAATGGTAAATGAATTCTGTAAGCTCACATGCAAATAAAAATAGCTAAATATGGTTTTGCCTATCAATTGACATAATAGTTAAAAATTGTGTGCATGGACAAGTGACAATAGAGTACAACTAAACACATGTTCTGACTTGTGCAGGCATTTTAGTGTTAGAACCATTTTAAAGGCCTCGTTTTAAGGTAAAAAGGCTCCATATAGATCACTTCATCCTTTCCAAACCAAAAGGGGAAAAAAAAAATGAGTAGGATAAATGTCACAAGAAACATCACTAAAGCCACTAACTGTATAAAGCACATACTTATTTGGCCTAAATTGTTTGAACTAGCCCCAGCCAAGAAAAGGTTTTAAGTACCCTACTGGGACAGATGCGAAGCGGCAACAATAGAAGCCACACTAATGCAATCCAGGTAACACAATCCTGTTTCAAAAACACGGGGAGGGCTAATTACAGTACTGCTGAGTCAAATTTCTTATACCATTGCAACCCACAGGAACAGGTCAAAATCAAATGTTATTCAAACCACAGTCATATCAACCTTCTGTATCAAAGTCACAATTTAAAACCAAGTGAAGAACTTAAAAGCTTAACCCATTCACAAGCCAGGCGTGATTGAGTACGGGTGGTGAGCTAGGGTTTGTATTATGATCTTTAAATTATGTTTAGCTTGCATTTTAAAAATAATCTTCAGAATTGGTACCTTTTGCATCAATTTATGTAAAGACTGATAAACTGATCGCTGCTAGGAAGCTAAATCTGTTTTTTTCATGTAACCGTTTTCCTCATTTTGCAGGAGGCATGTAACAGACAGCATCTCTGGCTTTCATAATTTAAAATGATTTGCAACTACCAGTTTTGCATACTAGATAGTTAAACAAAATATTTCCGTAAACCTGCCATTAGCATCTTAACATCTCACTTTCCAGTACAATGAAAAATTCATGGGAATTTTGTAGCTTTCATGTTGCTCAAAATGCCACTCTAACACCATGTTTATAGTGTTCAACTCTGCAGCATGCTTATAAAACACATCTCTATACAGATTTCACTGTGGCATTTCTTTCCCCCCACTTTCCCCGCTACTACCTAATGCTCACAGAAGATTAAAATATGCCTAGTTAAAATAGAGATACCCTCTGAGATTCAAACAAGTAACCCTGAGAATGTTATAGCTAACCAAAACGTGTGATATAAGCTTCCAATATGTGCACTTTCTTACCAAATTCAAACAAGAACTGTAAATCTGGGAGCCTGGATGAGCACAATGCCAGGCAAGGCTCTGCCGTATCCCTGGACTGCTCTCTGCATGTGGCACCCGACACATCAAACCCTCTTCACGCAGTAACATTAACTCAGACAATAATGCAAGGAGAAGCAAACTGTTCTATGCTCTCGCCCTTATACGTATAGGTAGTTTCCCTTCAGGGTCCCTCTGTTCACAGATCAGTGCAAGGGTATTGCTTTCTCCAGCTGATGACAGACACTTTCAGTACTTCATGGCCATTTAACTCTTCTAGAGTAATGCTGCATAATAACCCGGTTATCGCACATGGCTTTGTACAATAAGTTTGGACAATTAAAATATAAAAATGACTATTTAGCTACCATTTTGCACAATTTGCAAGCAGAGAGACAACGCATGGCTTGGAAAAACTAAAATAGATGTATTGTACTATAGTGATTTACTCGGTGATGTCAGATTAGCAATATGGATCTGCTTAAAAACACAATAATTAAGACAGGCAAAAATGAATTAATCAACTGACAATACAGTCAAAATAGTATTCCAACCAAAGAAAATAACAGGAGAAAAAAAACCTTACTTTGCAGATCTTTTTTTTAACTGGTTTTATGCATAAATAAAAACCTTAAAATGTAGATGGATTGCATCCCACAGAACTACTGTAGCTAAAAGTGATAATGATTCAGACATTTTTCAAATAAAAGTTAAATATTTATAAGCACCCAACCACATTTCATAAATCACAAACTATTATTATTTTATTCCTGAAGCTTCCCTGGCACAGCATGTGAATTGAACCACAGAAAGTCAGAAAGAAAAATCTCCTCTTTATGCACATGAATCAGTTACAAGAAGCGGAGCCCTCCAACGAGCAGGTCACTCCGTTATCCTCCATATGGCCCTTCCACGGCAATCGCAATTGCAAAGCACAACTAATTCGGTATCAAAAACAAAATTTCATCCGTATATACTCCTAATTCTTACCCATTAGCAACACAGGGCAGGTGTTTCATTATAATGAGGAGGGGGAGAAAAAAAATGGAAGGAAACAATAGCAGTCCTTACCTGTCAATTATCACTGGATCTGATGGAGTCTCATTTCTGTTGCCACAGCTTTTCTTGTCACAACAGCGGCTACAGAGCAAAAGTGAAAGGATTTAGTGCGACCATTACACTGTAAAATCATCATTACGAACATGGTAGGTTCAAATTGCCAGCTAGAGTTACCGCTCCGTCCCTGCCTGGAAATCAGTCAAATGTAGTGGGTCACGTATGGGTTAATTACTATGTTTAACTTCTTGCACAGCTGGTTAGCAACGGAAAATATAAAAAGAGAGGGGTTTTGCCCCTTTCACAAATAATAATTCAAGGATCGCCCGAAACAGGGAAACCTGCCTATTTGTAGCCTCTTTTCCATAGGGTTTAACAGTTGTCCCGCATACACTCGCACACAAAATAAGTCAGCTTTTTCCCCGCTGAGCCTGGTTTTTACATTTTCTTAGCACTTATGTTACAAATCCACAAGATATTCCTACTTCTACACAGAGCCGAATTCTCAGCTACCGGGAAACCTCCCTCCAACACCCGAAAGCACAATTATTCTCCCTCTAAGAAACACTGTTGTTAATGGGGGAGCCGAAATGCAAGCACCATTGGCAGTGGCTTTTTTATGCTCGAGCATTCCTGTTTCCCTAAGTTTTCTGAGCATGTTAATGATCACTAATGCCATGGAGAGCACAGCTCTGGCGGCTGGTGCCCTGCATCAGGTCAGATACAAAGCAGGCATGTGAAATATAAGCTCCGTCTCCCAAAGCACTGCTCCATCGCTGACCTCGAGGCTGGGATTCTTTTGAACTAAGGTGTCTCATTGTTTCCTAAGAGAAGTCAAACTGTTGTTTGTGATGATTCCTTGTCAGGGGTTATTGTCCATTAGGAGCCACAAATATATTGCAGGTAAGCTTACAGGCAATATATGCGTTTCTGCTCAGGGTGGGAAACCCTCCTAGTGCATCTAGAGCTGTGGCCGAGTGATGTGGGGGCTGCCCTCAGGAGCCCTGCTCTCCCCAGCAGCCCATCTAATCCCACAAGATGGAGTCACAACTACATAGGTGAGCAAAGCCTCAGGCTTTCACCCACCCACTCACCTTGGCTGGGGCTAGTTCAAACAATTTAGGCCAAATGGGAGGAAACACCCATCTAGCAAGGAAAGCTCCTATTTGGTGACATCCCTTAACAGAAAATTCCCCACTGAAGTCAAGGCTTCAAACAATAATAAAAAAAAAAAGCGTCAAGAAGCCCGGTCTTCCCAAGTCGTCCTTGGTCCCAGGGACCTGCTGGACGAAGCCTGGGCAGCTCCTGTGAGGTGAGGGCTGCAGTGACCCCATCCCATGGTGGCACCAAGTGACAGGCAGTGAGGACCACCCAGACCACCAGGTGCTCTCCCTGGCCAGACCTGAGTGCATCTCTCCATTCGATAAACTTTCTGGCAAACCTCAGCCACACGCAACCCAATCTTTGGAAACCACCAAGCTTGTTCCAAATGGCATCCCAGGGACCTGCGCATCGCCTTTATTTCAGCAGCCGGCTTTGGGTAGCTGGCAGGAACGACCACTGCTCTCACTCCTACTCAGATGAACTATTTTCTTTTTCCCCAGAAGGTGGAAGAACATCAGGGCAGGAAGAAGCCCTCAGAAGTGCCATGCCGTATAAATAGCCCTGTTGGGAGTATGACAAAGGTTCTCTTGTGTTGCTGAACAATAGAGTGAATAATATACAGTTACCCACCAAGATTAGCAATAAAGCAACTAACCACACTAAAGATAACAAAAAAAAGGGGGCCTTTTACAAAAACAGCCTGTTTAAACATGGTTTAAAAAAAAAAATGTTTTCAAAGAGAGGAAAATACATAATTCTTTTCACCGCAAAAAGCTTCAAGGCAACTATTCAGGGCTGAAACTTTTCACAGTTAACACATGTGCGGTATCTTCATTTCGGTGGAAGTTACATTGTTTGGGATTGCCAAAAAAAACTGCTTAATTTTACAGCACAATACCACAATTGATCCACCAAAAAATGCAAGAGCCTTGGCACCCAGAAAGTATTAAAATTTAGGAAGGAATAAAATATGCTGTAGGTAAATAGTCATGTGGATGTTCGGGGGGCTTTTTTGCCTATAAAAGGACTTGTCATTGGAGTGCAGCTAGAATGTGTGGGGTGAGAAAATTTACCCACAAACAAGGCAATAAAAACTGCTAATCATTTTTAAATGATTAAAATGTAATTAGAAACAGAGTTGGCACAAGTTAAGACAATGCAGTTCTTGTGACTGAAGCAAATCAGGGCTAGTCCTGACATTCTCACAGCAGACTGGAGGGACAGAAATTGCCACACTTACTCAGGCGAGCAAAGGTTCCCAGGCTCCCAGCCCGAGATGGGCAGATACCACCATCCACACACCACCAGGCTCGGAGGCTGGCACCTTCCCGGGGCGCTAACCCAGCGGGAGAGGCGGCCGTGGGGGCCCAGAGACGGGGACGCCTCGGTCTCGTCTCCTGCCGAGAGCGGGATGGAGTCAGGCACTGGCCGACAGGCACAACCCAGCTTTGAGAGCAGAGGAAACATCGCATTGCTCATCGGGTGGCCCCCTCGTTTGGGTAGGGCTTCCCAAAAGTGCCCCCCTATAATCCCAAGTAATAGTAGGAGACCTCACTCCTAGCACCACAACTTAAGGGTGATGTGTAGGAAGTGCGTGGCTGGCGTGTCCCGCTGTCTGGTGGCTGTGTGGCATGAAAAGAGGCCCCAAATGTTCTTTCATGTTCTAGATAATTATTTTTTAAACCTTACCTTGCCTTTTGCATTTTTCCCCCCATTAGCAGAATCCAAGGCTTCATCTACCCTAGTTTTTCTATGCAGAGAATTAAAACATTATGTAAACCCTGAGTTTGAGACCTGGTTGCATGACATGAGAAGTGCTTCTAATGCAACTTGCCTCGAAAGTTTTGGCTTTTAGTGCCTACTTAACACTTGGAAAAAAGTTCCTAAATATTCAGCGCCCTTTCTCCTTTCCCTGAAGGAATTTAAAAATTCCCAGGAGCTTCTCCAAGTCACCCAGAAACCTTCCAGCTACCAGCGAGGCTCTGTGAAAGCACAGGGAGAGGCACCGAGTGATGGCTCCTTGCAGCCAGGAGGGCAAGTACTTGTCCTCACTGTCCCTCCATGACGCCCGTTCCCAAGTGGGGCAAGGAGCCACAGCTCAGGCACAACGTCATGCTGGCCCACAGAAAAAGCCTGCAAAAATTGCTTCATTTGGGGGGTTGTTTCTATTTAAAATACGTAGTCCTTGACAGTAATGAAGTCTCTTGCCATTACTACCCCCCTCCAGCTCCTGCGCTCCATCTCTACCTACCCCAGGTTTCCCCCCCTCTTATTGCCATCCTCGCCATCCCCAAGGCTCATGCCCAAGCCCCATGCCATCCCCATCTTGCCCCTTCACAGGCCTCCCCATCCCCTGGCCACCACCACTCCCAGCTTTTATTGCTGCCTTTGTCCTCACCCCAACACTCTGGGGACCTGCTCCCCTCCTGCCGTCTTGCTCCATATCTTCCTCCTCCTCTTCCCTTCCCTGCACTGGAGCATCTCTATCCTGCACTACCCGGCCCTGCCATGAACATGCAGGAGATGGCCTCCTCACCCCTACGTCTGGCACCCCCAACTCCCACTGTCCGCACCCTGGCGTGGCAGCCAGGAGCATCTCTTGCGAGAGGAGCCCTGCTTTGTGTATCTGCGCGCTCGGGCTTTCTGTGGGGACAATGAACAATGAGAAATTACGGGGCGATGGCACGTGGCCAGCACAAATGCGACTTTCCGATCATTTAGCTGCCAGGCTCTAACAAGTCGTTAGCGAGCCCATGTGGGAGATTTTGCGGAAGCTCCCAGCGAGGTGGGTTTCATCCCACAGACGATACGGCTGGGACAACCTCTGCCCCAAACAGGCTCCTCACCCCGAAGCGTGGAGGTACGGGAGCTTCTCGCCAAAACAGCTGTAAGATTTTATTTTACACAGACAAAAACCATATTTTAATCCAACCTCATTCTCAGAAATCACTGAACCATTTTAGCTGAAACTTTCCAAAGAAAGTCAGCCTGAGGCTGACACCCTGCAAAGGACATTTCAGCCAGAACAGTTTAAGTTTGGCAAAGCTGTAAGCCACTGAAGGTTTCATAATGGAAATTGTTGAGGCAATATTAACTATAGATGTCCCTCCCCATGCTGCCTACAATACTAATAAATTCCACTGAGGCTGTGAATTCTCCCCAGCTATTAACATTTTCACCAACAGTGTAGATTTTTATATTTGACAAAACACAATGAAATCCTTTGAAATAAACAGCCACCTGAAGCAAACCTCAGCCCCACTTTCCTACCACAACCAGAACTCTCCTATACATTTGAATTCTTTGTCTTATCCATGCCATAGTTGTAGTAAACTATAAATACCCAGCTTTGTCACATAAATGCAAAGTTTTATTGTGCAGTTAGCCTTGATAGAAAGCACTGCTGAAAGTTGTTTAGAAATTAAATATCTAAAACAAGCTATTTTAAAATACAGAGCCCTCACTATTTCATGTCTGAAATGAAGAAATTTCATCTTAGGGAGAGCAAGCTGTCTTTCACACCATATGGCTAATGGTAGTGCATAGCAATTAGCTGGGCTGATTAATGGGGAACAGACTCTAATTTTATGCTTATAATTGAGGCTGCATTTGCACCCCTGGTGCAAATTCAGCACATCCCAACTTCCACTTACAACAGGCAAGAAATCAAGAGAAACAGAATGGTGTGGAGAGGGATTTTTTTTTTCCCTTCTAGACCCCTAAAGAGCATCAGATTTGCAATTTAAAAGAGTGTTAGCAGCACAATAGATGACAGATTTGTGCAATAGGGTCAAGCGGCCTGGTAAACAAACAGCACCCTCTTACCCATGTATAGGCAGAAAAGGAAATGGGTAATATCTAATATGAGCTGTAAGAAATTTGAATATGACTCCCCCGCCCCATCAGGCACACAAATTTGCCTACTACGGTCAGATATTTTTTTTTTTGCTACCCCTCCACCTTACGGTTATGAAACACAAGGCAAGGACTAGCAGTGAACAAATAGAAGGAGAAGAATAAAGCTCCTGATCCAGTGAATTTTAAGCACAGAGAAAGTGTAAAGTGCTTTAATAAAAGGAAAGACTGTGCATCTTTCCACGTTCCCAGAACGGAAATAATTTTGTCTCAGTCAAAGTACATTGAACGGCCGTAAATCTTTGATGCAGGTAGTTGGTCTTGTGGTTAAAACTCAGCCCTCTATATAAAGTTTCAATTTACTTCTTACTTTTTATGTTTCTAAAGTATTTGTAAGAAAATGAACGTATTAAAGTAGGTGATTCTTACTCTTGCACGGATGGCTCAGCGGTTGGCAGGCAGATGTAATTCCCACCTCAAAACCTTGCCGTTTAAGAACCAGGAGGGCACATCACCCAGGACTAACAGCTGATTCAGACCCTGATGCTGCAGGCACTTGAGCATGCGCTTAATTTTACTCACATGAACAGTCCCGCTGTTTTACTGGTCTGTTACAGGAGAAAAGCAAAGCACGCACTTCAGCCTTATCAGGTCAGGGGCCTCCTTTAATATTTCCACGAATTGTTCCCAGCTAGGTATCTAGTGTGAAAGTGGTGCTAATTAGGCCAATGAATTTTAGGACAATTATGAGTTGTCAGCACTGGGTTTCCATTTGGAAAGGAGGAACTGGCCGGGAGTCTTCAGCAAAGCAATGCTGCAGCTCCCAACGGCAGCAGAAGCTCAGGCACCTCTTGGAGATAGCCGTCTGCTCTGGTTGTTCTTGGACTGTAATGGGTTATCTTTGGTTTCCTGGAAGAAACCAAACCTACTGAATGACGCAGCCCAGAAAAATAAGACATAAAAACTAAAATCCCCCCAAATCCTGCAAGGAAGAATGTGGGGGGCTGCACGAGGTTTCACCCAGGCTGACAAAACAAGGAGAGCACCTCCTTCTCTGTTGGCATCGCAGGGCACTGCCCTCCGGCAGCATTTTATCAGGGAGGAGCTGCCATAGAGGACAAAACATGCAGATTGCCAAGAATGACAAAAAAAAATTAAAAAAATAAATAATTTAAAAAAAATCAACCAACAGAGAACTTTCCATCTGAGTATTTTGTCTAAGACTCTCCCCCACCAGGAAACCCTCATCCAAGTTTATTCTCTTAGAAGTGGGTACTAGTTTTTACCCTCAAGTTACTCCTTTTTAGTAAATGTGTTTTGTAAAAGTTACAACGCATGCAATGGCATTTTTACAGTCTTAAAACAACTGATTGTAACAATAAGCTTATGCAAGAACGCCCCGTCTTCCACCAGGGAATTATTTTCTGCCATCGAATAACATGTAACAAATGATTTTTTCAGACATGCAAAAAACACCCACTAACTTTAATGAGACTGCAAGGTCAAGCTCTCCTAGGTGTCAGAGGGGTCTGTGAGAAGATGCTGCCTTCTCTGCGATAAAAAGGAAGTAGAAGAGGCTTCACCTATCTCAATCAGCCAGAAAAGAGAAGGAAGCAGCTGCCCGTTGCAGAAGTACCGCGTTCAGAAGACAAGATATTTGACTGTCCCAAATTTAAGTCACCAACCCCAGGCAGGCGTGTTCAGGGGAAGAGAGCACAGGGCAGAGCCAAACCTGCACGGGGAACTTGAAAGAAAATGAACAAGAAGATATCTTTCACGTGCAGGAGTGTCACCTGCTCCACTCCGGCCAAGCAGGGACCTTGCGTGAGCAGCAACCGAGGCAAAAAAGGCCTCCTGACTTCAAGTCTTAATGCGCATCCAGGAAAAAAAAATTACTATTGTGTCATCTTACTGAGGAGGTTTTGTTGGGAATTGGGGACAGAGACATTTATTGCAAAAAGACTATAATTGACTGTTAATTTTGGTGAGGAGACCTTTTGTGGGCTACGGTGTCTAAATGAAAACCCGTAGCGTTCTGTTAAGAATAACTCTTTATAAATAATTGAAAACTAGTGTGATGGCTGAGACCTTGCTGCTAATTACACACACCGAACTGTGTTATTTTGGGATTGTTTAATGCAAGAAAGATAAATTTGAGACCAAAAATAGCTGCAGGTTCAACCTAGATTTTGAGAGACAGATTCATCTTCTCATCACTAATTAACTGGAAGCAGGGTATTTCTTACCTGCACATTATTTCATGCGTGAGCAGAACTCGGCACATTTCTGGGTTCTTGTCTTGGCCTTCATATACTATCGCCTAGAAACAAAACACATTTTTAGCTGTGCATCGAGTCGAGTTTGGAGAAAATAAAAGCATATCGCGGTAACCAAAGGTGCAGCCAGAGTTGCCAGCCAAATCACAGGCTAAAGAGACAGCGTCTCCACTGAACCTGCTCCAAGACTTGCAGTTGGAAAACGACACAAGCTGAGTACAGCTAAATGCCCTCCTCTCTGTTGCACATCTCTCAAGCAGTGTGTAGGATGGGTTTTTTTAGTAGTCAAGACAACCACAATTTTCTTTTCAATTCAGAATAAAATATAAACCTAATAGCATTAAAAGAAAAAAAAAAAGAAAAAAAAAAACAGTAAGGCTTGGCATACTTTGGGTCCTCTTCATTTAAAAAAAAAAAAAAAAAAGACAGAAAAGAGAGAACTCATGTATTTTTAATTACAAAAGCTGCACAGCCCAGGCATTTTCCTGGTAGCTCCTGAGAAAGCACTTGGGCCTGATTCTCCCCTTGAACCTCGTGATCCACCGCTTTCTGGAGAGCAACTCTGGAGTTACAGGGATATAAATAAGTGAGAGGCAGGCCCTACCAGAGCAGAGGATACCAAAACAAACAGGGGATCAACCAGCTTGAGAAATTTGACTCTGAGATAACACGGGGAGAATCTTTTAAGTTAAAACTGTGGAAAGACAGTGTATTCGCATTTCAAGAAGAAACTATGTCTGCAATCCCCCCACCAGCAGAACCAGTGGCAACAGCGAGGGATCGGTGTTACAAGCAAACTAGGTTAGCGCTCGCAGCCCGCTCCGTACAGGGTTTCCATCTGATCAGGGCAGAGTTATGTTTTGTAACCACCCCTGGCCCCAAGCACCAGCCCCCCAGCAGCACAAGAGGGAAAAGGAGTTGCCTTTGCAACAGCATCTTTGCAACAGCACTGAGGTTCCTAAATCGTTCAGGGTGCCACTCCGGAGCTGGGAGCAACAGTTAGAGCCCCGGCGAGATGACCACTCCTGCTTCTGCCCTTGACCTGTGGTGTGACCTTTTCAGCCCCTAAAATACAGACTTAAAAAGAAGAAATTGGGGGACAAACTCTGCGGATAAAACAACATCTGATGTGGGTATCCCTAAAGCTAACAATAAAATAGATATTGAAAATGAAAAACGAAAGTATGTTATATGGATGAAATATGTTTTGTGGAATGAGACCACTTTGAAATGGAAGTGTGGAAAATACTGAGAAAAAATAAGTCATCTTAATATACGATGAAATAAGATAAGATGAACTGCTTTCCCAGTCCTTACAGATATCACCCAGCAAGGGTAAGAGGTATTGTACCTGCAGAGGGGACACGGATCTCAGGACACACAAATCTGAAGAAGCATGAGCTGATTTTTAACACCATTTTAATTGTAATATGCAATATTAATATTATGCATTATAAAGTGATTTAATGATTCCATAAATAATATCAGGAATCAGTCTGTGTTATCTTTGCAAGTTTAAGTTTTTTCATTTCAGTTTTGCTATGCACGTTCCCCTTAAAACCTGAGAGCCAGTGGGGTTTTTTGTGATAAGAAGATAAAACAGAGGCCGACGGTGCCATTGCAACTAATGGGTACAGAGCTTCGCCTGACTTCTGCCCCCTCACTCCCACCTGTGAGGCACAAAACCTATCAACCCAGCACTCATATAAAGGGGACACAAAAGTGGTCACAGGGCGCATGCAAAGTCCACGCAGCACAGGCACCAGCAAACCCCCCTGACACCCGCTGGGACCTCACGTCCCTGCTTGGTTGCTGGCCCACACTTTGAGGCATTTCCACATCAATGCCCAAGACAGCTACAGGTGGTTTGCAAGAGACCTTGGAAGATGGTGGTACAGTTGTCCATGTGTTACATCAGGAGCTGGGACAAATTGAGAAGATCCTCATTTCTGTGCATTAAGGGGGATGGGGAGAAGCTTCTTCCAGCCACAACCAGGGAATCAAAGTAACCGGCTGACCGCTGATGGGGTCGGTCAGCAGGAACATTGCAAGGACTCCAGAAAACTCCAAATCAAGGTTCCACCTGCAGTGGGACAGGCCGGGCAAGGGGAAATCTCACGGCATTTTTTGGACATAATTAATGCATAATCAAACAACAATCTGCCTCTGACGGGGCAGAGCATGGGGGTAAAGAGTGGATCTACTCCCGAGGCCTTTAGTGGAGACAAACACCTCCAGTCCTCATTCACCTCTGTACATCACAGCATGACACGGGGGGAATAGTGCCCAAGATAAGACTGCTGGACTTGGCTCATTCTTCTCAGACTTTCAAATCTTAAAATAAATTTACCCAGTATGGGTTACCTTGTTGCCAGTGAAGTCAAGAAAGCACTAGAAATGTCAAACCAGAACACAAAATTTACTTTCTTTTTTTCCCCTCCCCTCTCTTCCTCTTCTCTTCCTGCTGCTGTGCTTACTTAACCTCCAGGTACCCGCTTAAATAACTCAACTAAATAGCAATAATGAACGGGCAGAGTCAACACTGCGGTACATAATCACCTTGTCTGTTGTGTTTAGCATCAGTGATCCCTTCTTTGCGTGCATGACATTCTTCTGCCTTCCTCTATGTTAAGGATTTGCTTTTCACTTTATTTGCATTTAATTATTGATGTTGTACCCATGCACATTTTGTTTTCTCCCCATTAAGCACAGATACTCCCGCATACCCTATTCCTGCAGGAAT
Source organism: Scopus umbretta (assembly GCA_013400535.1). NCBI lineage: Eukaryota > Metazoa > Chordata > Aves > Pelecaniformes > Scopidae > Scopus > Scopus umbretta. Next base: position 21,645 of record VZTL01031718.1, read on the forward strand.
TCCTAGGAAATTCTAGGAAGCAGGAGGAATTGCTGAGTTCATTTCTAAGCAATTCATCCCCAGCTCCCATTCCTAGGTCCCAATTTACTTGTGCGAACGGGTGTGTGAAGTGCCAACTGTTTACTTCCATGAATGGCTGCCTGAGAGCATTACAGATACTCTACCGTCTTGCAAACTGCCCTGCTCTAAAGCATTAATTCTACAATTAGTTTCAAAAAGGAAACAGGAACTGCTAAAGTTTCAGATTGTTATGGCTGCCAGAAGTATTTTTACAGGAAGGGTCTACAATGTTACTGTTGTGAAAATTTCTTAACTTTAAGATTTGAAAAGCTACACTTTTAACAAAACTATCTTAATTTTTTTATTATTATTATTTTTTAAAGTTCAGGCTTTAAAACAGGGTGATTGCAGAAGGACTTCTTGTTGCACTAACATCGTCGTGATTTTGTCAAATAGGGATCACATTAATGAGAGATAAAGTGAAAGTTACTGTGTATAAACTTAGACCACACCAGAGCTAAAAATAAGCCTGCAAATACACATCAGAGTTGCACAACAAAACACCAGCAAAGGAAATGCAAAATTATAGACTTCGGGTTTTTTCTTTTTGTTTACTTCATGTAGTTTTAACTCGGTGTTATTTCACAAGCATGTCAAAATAGTTTTTCTTCTCCTGAACAACTTAAATATTTCCCCACAAAATTCATCTTCCGTCTTGTAAGCCATTACTCACCCAAGTAACCTTTCTACAAGAAGTCCCAATGAGTAACGATCACTCATGCACAAACGGCTCCGAAAAATTAGTGTCAGAATATAAGACTTCCTCACTCCCATTTAAATAAAGCTGCATAAAGTTAAATCAAATGCAATTCACTGCTTGCCAGCAAATAAAAATTACTAAATTGAGCACATTGCAGTCATTTCTAGATGACAAGTGCGTCCAACAGTTCACCTAAACTTTTCAGTGACAGAGATCATAAAAAAAATTCAATAAA
>VZTL01031718.1:44127-54755 GCA_013400535.1 Scopus umbretta
TTTTTTTTAATTTGGGTTGGTTACTTATGCATATAAATTGTTTTTCTTTTACATCTTGTCTCTTTAACCAGGATGGTCACGTTTAGGTTTATGTGTGTGCCAGATACGCTCTCTTAGCATTACACTCCAAGTTGCAGAGAGCTCCCAAGCTTTGCAGGCTACCTTTTTCTCTAAAAGACAGTGTTTGTTTTCAAGAGAATAATCAATGCCTTAGAGCCACAGAATACATTTGCTGAGTGGTTTATCAGCTGAATCATAACTTCCTTTATGAAAACAGATGGAATTTCCCTGGCCAGAGTCTCCACGTCGGCACTAGGCGTTCCCAGGCACAGCCGTCCGGTGCTGCAGCGCTAAACCGCACCAAGGAGAAAGTCACCGCACCTCTAGCCTTGGACTCTAGCAGGGTGCTAATAAGTAAAATAGCCATAGTTAAAGAAAACTTCTACCTTCAGGGTGTGGGGGAGCAAACTGTCATCTTTAACATGATTGAACATATCCATCACAAAAATGGGGACCAATTCATTTCTAAACTCAGTATTGTAACACTAAGAAAAATTGAGTTTAAAATTGCATTTACTGACACCTTTATAAGTGCAAGCAAAGCCAAAGAGATTAGTAGGGAAATGTATCTGTCAATCTTTCCCAAAAATGTTTTTGTGGGGTGACATCACAGGCAAGACTTAGAATACGCAATCCTTACAGGACCGACTTAGCTAATATGCAACAGCTCCAGACACTGCAGAGACTGAAAAGTAGTGCTGGAAAATTATTTAAAGGTCTCTTCATACAAATTCAACATGCGGGAGGAAAAAAAACGGCACCAATCCACTAGTCAGGTCCACAGCCCTCCTCAGAGCAGCATAAAGCAGCAGTGGCCCATAGACCTTCTTGAGAACTTCCAACCCAGCGATTACTGCTCCGTGCTGACATACTGCCTGCTTCAAACCAAGCGGGCTTCCTGCCATTTGCTCTCCTGACCCAAACAAAATCCAGCAACATCAGTTTCACTCTAATTTGGTTACTTTCCTTGTGAACACAGCTGGCTTCCCAACAAAATAACATGCTTCAAACAGCCAGTTCTTCCCAAGCGTGGGGTTTTTTTCATTATTATTAGACACTGATATCAACTTCCTTGTATTTTATATCTTATTTGCTGGAGATAATTTGAATTTTGAACCAACTGAAATCAAACTCCTTAACTGTCCCTGCCAATTAGGAAAAAAAATGTTACAAGTTTGTTCTCAAACATTCAGTGTAAGTCCAAACTCTGGTCTATTTTAGGAAAAGGATTGAGGTAACTTAGAAATTGAATTTAAAATTAAATCAGGAAAGAAGGAGACTCGGAATGAAGAGGTTTTCCCACGCTAGAAAACCTCGTGCATTTCAAGAACTCTCTGCCTTGGCATAAAATGAAGTGCTTCACTAGGAACAAGGAAGGAGATAGATTCTTCTGCTGCAAAATAGCCAAAAGCCAAGGGAGCTGCGAGCAATTCAATTCAAACTAAGGCTTTCAAATCGAATTCCTAGCCACAGACTTGTTTGCTCTTCTCGTGGAGTCATCTCACCTTGTGCAAATACATTTTCCTGAGCCCAGAGCAATGGACTCCATAAATCAGCAGCACTGGGATACTCAATAGGACTGACTAGACACACACCATCACACCATGTGATCAGTGCTCCCATTTCCAACAAAAACCCAATCAGCCATAAAATTCCCAACTGTTCCCATTATATCACCTAGCTGGAAGCATCTTTCTGAGTCCAAATGTTCGTCAATCACATCACCATCAGGAGTCCACATGAAAACGATTTCAAGCCTCAGCCTACAGTTATACCCTGATCATAAACACTCAAAAAGCATTTTTTTTTCCCCATTTACTCATGCACAGCTGCAGAGAAAAAGATCAACTCAAAGCAAGTAGTGTCCAAGAGGGAGTTCTGCACCAGACAGAGCTCAATGGTCAGGAGCATTCACCCAGATGCTCTACAGAGCATCAGGACAGAAGGTTCATTTCATTCCTTACCTCCCTGCTCCCCCATAGCAGCCTTCCCCCTTTTTCTCCTGTTCCCCTTCAAGTTACACAGTTTATTTCTTCTGCAAGATCTAACTTGGCGTGAGTTTTGGCAGCTCTCACTTCATCCCTGAACTTCCTGACCCATGAGATACAGCCTGCTTGGCTTATCAGTATTCATTTCCCACCCACCCCCATTCCTTGCAGGCTTATTTTTAAGTTCCTTCTAGAGCTAGCTGTCCCTAGTTTTTCAGAAAATGGTATTGTTGGCATTTCTGAGTTGGAAAAAACAAAACCAAAAATGAAGCAAAAATGAACACACACACACACACACACACTTGAACTTTCTAGTCCAGCAGATCTTACTAACCAGGTAGCTCTGCCTCATGAACCCTGCAGCACTCCACCTCGCTTTGCTCTTACAAACAACTTTTTGTAATGGTGTTGGCACCGACTGAAGGCAACTTCCATCTTTCAAGAAAAGCCCTGTTCCCATGAACTCTCCAAGCTAGCAGCCTCCCCCCCTCCTTTCTCTCCTCTCCCTCTTGAAAATACCCTTCATACAGTAAAAAAAGGTGCATGAGAGGCGTTTTCATCCCAGTCATGCCCCTCTTGCCAAGATTACCTGAGCCCCCACATCTTCGAGCACCTTCTCCAACACAGAAGTAGTTGCTTTTGGTTCACTCCAGTGGGAATCTTGCAGCATCATTTCTCCTAAAAGACAGCACATACCTTCCGAGTCCTTCAGGCTCCTTTCCAGTGCTGCATTTGCGTTCCTGATCCACAGTCCTGGCAGACAGCGTTATTTGTTGGATCTGCTGTGGGCCCGTTGATTCTTATGAACAGTCTCCAGGCACACTTACCTCTTACCAATGTTGGTGTAAATCCATAGCCCCTTCCGCTACCTTTTGCATTACCAATTAGCTATGAATAACTTAGGGTAGAAATTAAAAGGTTCACTGCCAAGAGATAAGTCAGGCTGAGAAACAGCTTCTCAGCATAAGCAGTGAAGACAAACTGTTGTTTTTTTTTTTGTTACTTTTTCAACACCACTTCCTATATTTATGAAAATGATGATGTGACATACTGTGTGGGATAGCAACAAGCTGGAGTTGATGACCCCCGTGATTCCCTTCTGCCCTACTGACCTCGTGTGAATACTGTAGATGAGCACCAGTTCCTCTCCTCCCTTCCTTGCATTCACCCCGAGGTATCTGTATAGCAGTCACAACCCCTCCAGCCTTCATTTCACAAGACTGACCAAGCCTAGCTCTTCTCTTCTTCTGTTCCAAATCACTTGGGGTACCACTTGCTCCCTAACATGGAAGTGAGGTGATCTTACACAAAGGAAAAACTTTCCATCACTGGTGTGAGGAACTTCTGGGGTCACCTTTCCGCACCCAGGGACAGCAAGCAGGGTTTAACGGAGTCTCCTTCAAGAACATACTCTGTGAATTGAGGGAAAGTCTTTGTTTCACAATACTAAAGAGCACCCCACAACAGTGCTGCCCAGAAATTTCCCATTTCCTGCCTCCACAGACTCTGAAGTGTGGCTAGAATAGAGTGTCTAAATTCTGTAGGTTAAAAGCTTTGTCACATAAAAAACATCTTTTTGAGAAAGTTTCACTTCCACAGAAATGCAGGCATGGAAGAGCAGGAGCCAGACAGCTGATGAACAGGAGTGAAAAAGACGAACTCAAGAAAAAATTTCTCACCATTTTTTTTCCTCCCAAACACACCCAGCTGCTAATAAGAGCTTTGCAATGATCAGTGAAGCACATGCTAAACCTAAATTCCTGACCAACATGCAAGAAAACAAAACTGAGACAGAGAACAAAAGGATGGTGCAACTGATATTCCCATCCTGTCAGATGAGAAGGCAATAGGTTTGGGTTTTGCTTGGGGCTCAGTAGCAGCAGGCAGCCCACAGGGCCTCCAGGAGCAAACACGCCTCACTGTTCTGCTGTTGTTCTGTCTGTATTGGTGAAGATTTGGTGGCAAGGACCAGAGGAGGCCAGGAGGTACCACCAGACACACAGCACTGAAATGGAAATGGGGGAGAGCGTGTGCATCAGGAGTTCCACTGATCTCGAAGAGGAACAGAGAACTGCTGTTGCAGAACCACTTCTGAACACATACTTAATTAATGGAATTTCAGTACAAGAATCACATAACCAGGTATAAAAATCTTCAAATGTAATTTATTAAGACATTCAGCTATGTCTGTCAGTCTACATCCAAATTTACTACTAAAAATAAAATAGTATCACATTTCACATTAGGAATACCGACTTTGAAAAACACTCGAGTCAAGCCTATCGTATAAATAAGTGACTAATTTCTCTTCATATCAAAATTCACATAAAAAAATTGCCTGCCCCCTACTCCCACCTATTTTCCCACCCCAGTCCCTAGTTCTACTTGAAGCCATGATGCATGTAAAAATTTAAGTATGGACATGTCCTTGTCAAAGAAAAAAGGTGCAAACCTATTAACAGCTTTAAAAGTGGCATTTGCGGAGTCTGATCATACACAATAATGTACTCATTCCCAAAGTGCAAATATCGCCAGAGTTTAATACTGTTTTAATTCAGCTGCAAGAATTAAACATTACACAGCACAGTACTGCAAGGCCTCTATCTGTGCCCTAAAACTCATCCCACTTTCCTCCTGCACATGGTAGCAGAGGTCAAAGTGTTCATTAGAGCTTTAGTTTACTTCATGCAGCCCAGACTGTGCCTGTGATTAGCAAAAGTTTCATATACATCAAAATATTGAAGACTCTGTCATAGAAGTCAAGAGTCGCTATAGATTACATGAATTCAAATGCAACTGCCCCACCAAGAACACCCAAAGCATACACATGACTTATTAAGAGTGCTTCCACCTTCTAGTACAATCACTGCTGTTGTATCTTTGATTTTTGCTTACGTGCCATAAAAAACCCCAAACTGTCAGCAACCAAAGCTGCACCTCAGTCAGAGACTAGCAACTCACTAATTTAACGCCTCTCAGGTACCTGGGACATGGCTGTATGCGATACCTTCTTCCTGACCAAAACAAAAGCTAGTGTTCTGTCCGTCTGTCTACAATCTCTCACAGACCTCTTGTTCCTCCCTCACTTACGTCTTGAAACACTCCTTCACCGCAATTTATTTCCAGACATCCTTCCTATGCCCACAGTTCAGAAAGCTTCTGGAGTAATTTCTACTATATCTCACTGGAGTTACCACTACCAAGCAGCCCACAAAAGTCAGCACAGGAGATTACGTTTTGACCAGCATTAATAGCTAAACTTCTTTCACAGCTGTGGAAGGATAGGTTTTCTTCTGAGTCAGACTTGGATCGCTGAAACGTGTTTGTTCCCGCGTCATCCTTTGTCACCTTAGAGCTGGACACAAACCCTCGGGTCTTGAGCGGGGCACCCCTCTGGGGCTGCAATAAGTTCTGCAGCAGAAGCTGCTCCCTGCCTGGCCTCACACGGGCTTGTGTCACTGTCCATGCTTTGAGACCCCTCTATGTCAGCAGAGGCCTCCAGACTGTCCTGTCCATCAGCAACCTGTCCATCACTCTTGCTAGGGCCGTCTTTCGTATTTGGCCCATTGTCATGTTCAACACCAGGGGGCTCAGCTGCATCTCCAGGTCTGGTATTTTGCTCTGCACTAGGATTTGGCTGTTGAACTGGCTCTGGTCCCAGTCCCGGTAGCTGTGAAGGGCTCTTAAGTTGGCAATGGCACAGAGGGCAGGTTTCTTGCACATACAGCCATTTCTTAAGACAACCCGCATGAAAAAAATGGCTACATGGTGTGATTACAGCAGTTTTCATATCCTGAAAGACATAAAAAAAAAAAAATCATATTATTTGTAATCCCATCCATCTAATGGATCCACTAGCCACAGAGAAGACAGAAGCAGTCCAGAGGCAAGTACGTTCCTTCCTTCACACCAACAAGCCTCCACATTCAAATACACACACAATTCAAACAAAGGCCAGATCTGGCTGTTTATATTGCCAGGATTAGAAATTAGGTGAAAAGCTCTGTTTATAAGGTATTATTACACTTAAACAAAAGCGTTTGTAGGATGAGAGTCACAGGATTAGTTGGCTTAAGAAACATTGCGCAAGTCAAAACCAGCACACTTACAGTTACAACATGTAACAGCAGCAAACCAGAAATGAAGTAACAGTCTAACTCTGTCAGCTGAGGCCTGCGTATTACTAGTCTGGTATTTCAAACACTGTCATTCAACCTGGCACCAGTAGTTTTACTCCTCAAAGAATTTTTATCAAGTTTGGAATCAATCCAATTGCACTCTGACTGCACACTACTAATCTTAGGGTGGTTCTTTCACTGTCATACATAACTACATCTCTATCCAAGAGAAAGAGACGTTGGAGGTAGAGGTGTGATAAAGATATTACTTTCAGCATTAATTTCTAAGGTCCTTATATCTGCTGGCTTACATTAGAAAGACCCTTAATCTTTTGATAATTAGTTTTCTGTTATGTGCAATGTCAGTTTTATGAAGTGGAAGTAGCGACGTCTGTAGAGACTGAGCTGCTTCTACAGAGTAACAGCAAATCAGCTACTGAGTACACATTATCTTCCAGCAACAAAATCTTCCACTAATGAAGAAAGGGCATAATTGCTGTTACTATTGAGACCAGCTCAACCCAAACATGAGAGGTTTCAAAAAAGCTCAAGGACACAGCTTGTTGTGTAAGTGGAAAAAAAAGAATGAAAGTTTAAACACACCCAAACTATCTATTCATAAAAACTATCTCGGTGACAGCACTCCAAATCAATTTACATGAAACAGAAGATTGGGTAATTAAAGTAACTTACTGAGCACAATATTACTCATTAAATGCAATACAAATAACTTATTTTACTAGTTGCAGCCTGAATTTGACAGTCTATTTCAATTTAAGTCAATCTTTTCACACTTCCATTCTTACCTGGTAGCAGATGGCACAGATATCGTTGTGCTGCTCCAACTGCTCTTTTGTGGCAATGGGCAGTGATTTTATCTTATTCACAGCGTCTCTCCGAAGAAGGAAACTCTTCCACCCCAGCTGGGCCCGCAACCACACATTGTAATAGGAATGAATGAAGATGATCACTGAACCCATCACGGTCCATTCACCAAAGATTGTTTCCGAGACACCATATGCCACCACACAGAGAGCGACCAGGAATTCCAGCAGCCGGTAAGTGCCATTTACGTAATAAATCACATCATCCATATTTTCTACTGGTTCTTTTCTGAACTCCTCCACCATGAACAAAACATAAATGAAGAGTGTCCCAAGCACCTGTAACACAGTGCAAGACCATAAGCCCAGCATTCAATTCTGAACTGGAACGTAAGCCATTCAGCATTGTTCGTCGAGCTCTGTACACATGATGTTCTCAAGTCAGACAGAGGGCAGGCAAACCCCAAAGTAGTCAAATTGTTGCTGAACTTCAAGACAAATAAAAGCCACTCTTTCTTGCAGAGCATTTCAGCTTGTTCCCAAGTACTTCCCCTCCTGTACTTTCTGAGTCCAGAACAAAGCTGAGTTGATTAAACCAAATTGCTGAGCATCATGAGGGGTGATTTTATAAATTTAGTAATAAAAAACCCCAAGTTATAACAAATACTCATGCTACAAAACATTTCCTGTATTTACACTACAAGCAAAACACAAAAATATTGTGTTTTGAACATCAAATTGCTTTTGAAGAGCCATAGCTAAGTAACAATACATAAATAAGTACTCTGGGAAAAAAACCCAACTTTTTACTGTGGTAGTTATGCCCTCAAAAGCCTTCTGGCTTTACAATTTGAAATAGCCTTCCATTCACCTATGTTCTCAGCCCACCCCTAGGAGCTCCTTTGCCTCAGATAGAGGATAAAGAGAGAGATTTTATTTTGTATCTTGTACTTCTGCCCTTCTATCACCCCTGTTCTTTTCTCATCATGTATTTCCCCCCCTAGAGCAACCGGATCACAGTTAATGCAGGGTTTCACAGTTACTACAGGGGTAACATTCTTACCTGAAGAGAGGTTAGAATACTGCTGGAGATAATGATCAACAGCCAGAAATCCATGTGGAAAAATTGACAAATCATGTAGGCCATGTACGCAGGGAACACAAGCAGGAACAAACAGAGGCTGACTGCTCGGAAGTGCTTCCACAGACTCCTGCAAACAACACAATAGGTTTTCATTTTTTAAGTCAGATTTGAGTGTCAGAATAAGAATAGGCTAACTGCTGGACGTACGCATGTTAGATGTTTGCTCAAGGCTTTAATTTATTGAAAGTAGTTTCTATTTTACTTGGGCAGAGTCTCATTCCCAGCATGCATGCCTACAACACATACAGTATAACAGGTTCCCTCTCATCTGACCTCTGTTGCTGTCAATACAAAGACAAAGATTATGGGCAAAAATTCACCTACAGTAATTGTCATAATGGGTCACGTCAGTGGTTAGACAAATTACGTACCTGAGATACTCAATGTTTCAGATGAAAAGTCCATTAAAATAAAGAAAATTATTAAATATGCAGGTAACATATTTGTACACTTTTCTATATAAACAGAGTTCTCCCAGATTATATACTTATTACAACTCTTCTATGTCTTTCTGCAAATACACATAGGGCAAAGGTATTTCCTTCCATCACCAGATTTAACCCTGCTGCCTTTAGAAGTACATTCCCCAATTCAGGGATCTCAAAAGAAATCTAGCGGGGCTTGAACATTCATCTCTGCCAGTCCTTACTCTGCTCCTATCATTTACTTCTTCCTAATCTCCTCCCCAACCTAAACACACCATCAATCTTTTTACACCCACCCATTTGTGAAGGCTTTCAGAATACCTCCAGTAATTTACTGTACTGCCTCTCCATGTTCCTAAGGTTGTATTTTAACGTCATTTAGCTCTGGAAATGAGGTACAGAAAAACTGAAAGTATTGGGGGACAGGACAGCAGCAGAAACTGGATAATTTAATACAGTCTGAAGAAACACCGAAGTGCTACTGTGAGGTCTGCAATTCTGTGGCTGGGGGTGAGGGAGAAAGGGAGAGCTGAAGTGGGATTTATCCTGATCCTAGTTGATTTAGAACTGCCTGGGAGATTTGGCAGAGGAGTTAAAACTCGCTATCACCACTGACTCCTTGTTCTCTACTCCCTTTCCCTCTGTTACTATATTTGAAGTTAACATTGCTGCAGGCAGAATACACTGGCTACAAGTAGCCTCTAAGCTAAACAAACTCTTTACACATAAACAAACTTCCTCTTCCACTTCTTCACTTACAGGTTACAGAAAGGGAAAAGACACAAACGATTAACAAAGATAGAAACAGATTAATACAAGAACACCAGATACTAATACAGCTCTTCAAAACACAAATTAAACTTAACAACAAGCCCACATGATCAGAACATCTGGTACACTAATGCAAGCCTTCCACCTCTTATTTTCTGCCAGTAAACCCTATCGTTTTGGGACCACTGCCTCGCCAAAAAAAAAAGGGTTTTACAGTATCTAACATAAGGTCACTCCTACAGACTTCCCTTCCTCAATAGCTGTCTGAGACCACCGCACTAAAGGGAAACCTGTCCAACCGCAGAGGAGGTTAAGCAAAACTATTCTGCAAATCCATACAATGGAGCATGGGTGGAGAGAGCACAGGGACTGGAGTCCTGGACTGGCTTAACTGAGACCACAGTGCACTGAAACTCTTGCTAGGGAGCATAATCACTGAACAGCATAATGCTCAGAGTGGGCAGCCAGCAGCTGCAGAACAGCATGGTCTTGCACAGGCTGGATGGACAGGCTGAGCAGGAGCAGGTGACCAAAAGTCACCCCTGTTTGCTAGCATACAGCACGGTGAAAAGTATTACTGTGTGCCCTTAAAGGAGGGAAAATCTAGAGAATTTAAGACCAGAAAATAAATCTGCATACAGAAGAGACATGGTAACTTTACAAGCTACTAGAAGTCCGAATCAGGCCATCAGTTACTAGTTTATCACCTCCTAAAACAGCATTGAGTAACTTTCAGTTTAGGAAACCAGTCTCTTACTTGTCCCTTGAGGCTCCCAATGCCAAGACAATGGGATCAGCAATTTCCAGCATGGACTGAAGTATGGATGCCACCACAATGAAAAGAATAATACTGAGCAGGAACGCCCGATGCACAACTTGTAGCTCAATCAAACCTGTCTGCACAGCCAGGATCAGGAGTGTGACTCCTTCAGTCATTCCCCTGCAGATAAACACAGTCAAAAGAACAAATGATCACATCTTTCTGTGTGTCAATGTTGGTTCAAAAATACATCTAGAAACACCAGGAAATAAGCTGTTTCTTTCTGCCACAACCCTTCAAATGCCACTGGTTTTAGCTTTTACTGATGACCATGCTAAGGCTTTCACCAGAGAGGAATGTTTTCAGAAACACCTTAGTGCTGGGGGTTAGGAAGCAGCAGATTTCAGAACCCTGCTCCTGACTAGCAGCATGTAGGCTACATCCAACCCAGCAGACACCACCCAATGAGAGTCCCCCCACAGCACAAAGCATTTTAAGGACCCAGGTTGTGTCTTAACCTACCAGCCTCACCACACAA
>VZTL01031719.1:0-15169 GCA_013400535.1 Scopus umbretta
CCCCCGCGGGAGGGGACCCCGCCGCCCCCCCGGGCGGGAGCTGCTGGCTCGCCTTGGGGCGCCCGCGGTGCGGTGCTGGGGGGGAGCTGGGAGCCCCGGTCGCTGGGGCAGGCGCTGCTGCTGCAGCCGCTGCCGGAGGCTGGGCTGAGGTTGCCCCTTCCCTCTCGGGGCAGCGCTCTGACACTGCCGCCACGGGAGCGGCGCTGCAGGCTCTTGGCTGCCGGTAGAGAAAGGCACCGGCGTCGTAAGCTGGCCGTGGAAGTCCTCGCATTGATCGCTGAACGCCTGCTTACTGCACGAGCCGCTTCCAAAAGTCTTTCGTATAACCCCTTCCTAAGGAATCTGCCTTTGCTAAAAAAGGCATTAATTGCCCGAGTACCCATGCAGTGTTTTAGGGGCGAGGTCAGTGGACACGTTGGTTCTGCTGGAAGCTGCTGACTTCTCCAACTCAATTTTACAAAGCTGTTCATATTGCTGAAACTGCTTTGCTTTTGCTTAGTTGTGTTCATTTCCTCTTGGTGTAGGCACGGCTGCTGAATTGCTTCTAAGTTCACCAAATAGCACGGCTGTCTGGGGCTTTTCTTTTTTTTTTCCCCCTTCCCCCTCTTTACACCCTCCCTTCCGTGGGACTTCTCTGAGCCTTCCCTTCTAAGTAGTTCAGCTTCTCTTTCTCACAGGACAAGCGTCCACTGTCTCATGACCAGCAGCCACCCTATCTCAGTGCACTGCCTATCTCAAATGAAACAAGTAGCCTTACAGTTTTTATCAAGGTGGGTGGGAACACAGAGAACATCTGACTATGTTACAGTAATTAACTTTATTACACACTTTATAAAAGCTTTCCATTCAAGCCCAGGAGGAGAAGAGATATTGAAACCTTGAGCCTCTCTTCATTTCTCTTTCCATTCCCTATAAGGAAAACAGCAAGCAAACAGTGGACACAGCTGACTATTATTCACTCCTTTTGGGAAACTCTGTAGAGTTAGCATTTCACACAAAATGTACAGAAAACTGGTCACCTGAGCTGGCAAAACCGTTGCTTGCAAGACTGTTACAATACCTAAGCATATAGGTAATTGAAATGTTTTAGGTGATCTTAAGTGTAAAACAGTTGGTACAGAGAAGGCTTTACAGCCTAAAATTGAAAGGGTTTGGAGACTGAAAGCTGCCGGCTGAGGGGGCTCCCTATGTTGACGTGTGTACCCACTATCCAAAGAATAAAGGTAAAGAGCTCCAGCCCCTTCCTTTGCCCTCCCAGGCACTTTGCTCCATTTTGTGTTGACTCTGTGCGTTGCTCTTGGCTGAGGTAAACTAAGCATAGTGAACTGCTGAACCTGGCTCGGGCCGCAGAAAGCCCATTGTCTGGCGTGGAAATGGGACTCACGCAAGCATCTCCCCCAGTGGAGAAAAAAAAAATATATCACAGAGTATCTGGACGTCGTAGCGCAAATGCTGTTTGCAAAGTCCTTGATATCCGCACGCAGAGTGTATAGTGCACGTGCCGTTTGTCAGTTTAACTTGACTATGAACTTTTCTGACCCTCCTGTGGCTGGCAGAGCTGTGAAGTATGTGCAGTCCTGCTTGCTAGAAGCCATGTTCAGCTGAGTGTATAACAAGTTGCTAAACAATTCCTCGCCGTATGACCTAATAGAAGTCTGGAATTCTCAGAGTGAGAATACTCTCGCTGGATGGAAAAGCTCGAATGCTTACCTAATTACTGATTAAGTCATACTGCAGCCTTAGCTGAGCTGCCGCTGTTATAAGCGATTGGACATCACTTTAAAAGAAGTGGCCATTGTAGGAATGTGATGTTTCTTCAGCAATACATTTAATCCACTGAAGTGGCTTGCTCCAGGCTGAAAGCAGAAATTACACTGGCAGGATGTCACTGAATTGGAAGTAGCTCTTGTTACACTGATGGGGCATTTCAACTCAGTTCAGCTGCCTACAGAACTATGTTAAGTTGATCCTCCTTGGTCTTGCCTCTCTCGATGCTTGATGGGATAGCGTACAATTTCATGATTGATTTGAGGCAATCAGGCTTTGTCCTGCTGTCAGGAGTGGTGTGCCCAGCACCTTTAGTAATGCTAAAAATTGTGCAGCTGTAGAAGAAAGTGGATCAGCTTGCTGATCTGTCAAAAAAATAATCTCCTAAGCTAGAGGGAGTGGGGAGAGAAGATGGTACTTGCTTTTCAGGTAGGTTAACGGTTTGATGTTATTGATTGTGTGGTTGCATGATCACTAGCACTTACATAAGGAAAATAGTAGAGAAACACAGGAGACAGGGGAGAGAGAGGGCTAGAATATCTCTTCTCGCTACAACACGATTTCAAATTGATGCAAGCTAACCATGAAGTACACCATTGCAATCTACCGTTCTTACAAGATTGTGCCAAGATAGTGAAAGGTTTGGGCTATCATGAGTAGAAAAATTCAGATTTTTTTTTTTTTTAACTGGTAGAAATCTTTTTTTTAATGGAGCACTAAGAATTAACTTTAGAATGTGTAAAAGTGGCAACACAGAGTAGTAAAGTTAATCTGCAAGCAGCGATAGCCTAAAATACAGAAATAGCAAGGCTGGTAGAAACAAACAGCTGTGTTAGTTCATGTAAAAAGGCTGAGGAAGAGGAGTGCATAAGCTTTTAGCTCCACAGGCTTGTCTCCAGGGTACGTATGCCTCACTGTCACTTTCTTGACTGAGAGTTAGTCTGTTCAGCCTGGATCGTGTCTAAATGGGGATGTTTAAAATACACTTTGCATTTAAAGCAAAGAATGTAAGTGTTGTCTTATCAGCTTGAGTTAAGTCAAACATTGAGAGAAATCCTTTGGGGAAAGCTGGAAGAATACATTTAAGAAGGAATAAAATACACTGGAACGTGTCTTACTAACTCATCTTGTGATCTCTTTATCTTCAGCTGCCCAGATAAAGAATTTGATGAGCCAGCTGGGAACCAAGCAGGATTCCAGCAAGCTTCAGGAGAACTTGTAAGTATTAAATGAGCTAACGTTTGTATAGGTTCTCTTTCATTTCTGTCTGTATTCTTAGAGGAACTGGGTTACTTGCTTTGGGGAGATGCTTTATTAGATAAATTCAATATGTTCTTACAAAGCAAAAATGACTAGCTGCGTTAAGTACCTTATTGGACAAATTAAGGTGTTTCTGCAGGACTCTGGAGTATCCGTTCAAAACTGCTGGGTGGGAATGGTTAGAAACAGTACAGTTTGTTTAAAAAGGTAGTAGTACATCAGCCGTGCATTAGCTGTACTCTGAGGACTAGCCCTAGTAGCTTCACCTGTGGTTTAGAAGAAATGAATGCCATACTAGGTACTTGGTCCTCACGTAAGAGCAATAAGGAAAAACAGCAAGGAAGACCCGTAACTGATGAAAAAGTAGCTTGTAGTACAGGTGGATTTAGGCACTAGAAAGATTAGCGATCCTACATGACAGCCGAAATGCCACATGTACTTTCAGAAGAACAATGTGCCAGTGGGGGACAGTGTGTAAGACATTTAAACAGGAATAACCTAAACTAACTCCTAGAGAGACCGCACAGGGAGTCCGTATGTCTGTGCATCTTTTACAAACTTGTAAAGCATAAGTAGCAAGTTATGAGAAGAATAATTTCTGGAGTCATAAAAGAAAGCTTGAAAGTAAGATCTTCCCTGGTCCCTTCATGTGGCTGTACCCTGAATCTCTGTATATGCAACTTTCCCATGTTTTATAATAGCTGATTTTTTTTGGCAACTTCGTAATTTGTGGTGGTAGCTGCATACACTACTTTTGAAGGATGAGATCAGAGCCCGGGTGGGAGAGAAAGGAATTTGTTTGCCTGAGCTGCTCAGTTGACTCAATCTGTATTTAATCAGTAGATCAAAGAACTAATCACTGGTGACAAAACAAATGTCTTTCCATTTAATTTCATTGTACAAATGGCCTTCCTCTTCCAGGTGACAGGGGTTGCACTCCACAAATTGTCAGCTGCTGTACAAATTTAATACAAAAATGCATGGGTGGTTTATTCGACTCACATATTGTAGGTCAGCTTATACAGTAATGCAGCCTGAATACTGTGATTTGTGTATCCATTGGGCTGAATAGGTGACTTTCACTTAAGCATCTTGTATCCACTGAATGCCAAAAAAGTTGGTTCTTGTTTTAGTATTTTGTGTCTTCCTGGTTTACAGTGGGTTTTTTGGCATATGGCCGCAAAATAAAACTTGTGGTTCTATTCTCTGTGAAGCACTAGCATGCTTTCTAATAAGCTGCATCTTTCATGTACCAGACGATGTCTTTACATTAAGTTCAGTGTAACTAATGTCTTTCTGTATTGTGGTACTAATGGAGGTGTTGCTGCACTAGATCCTTTGCAACAATAGGTTTGAATTGCAGCATAGTTGGAAAACATCGAGGCTCAAGGGAAAGCCTTGCATTTCCCAAAGTAGAAGCTGGATCATTCCTCTCTCTGATCATTAATTTTCACAAAAATGTAAGAATTTAATAGCACTGAGTCTCTGTGCTTTTAGCAAATGTGCATTTAACCAACAGAGTTGGCAGTTGTCAAGTGAACAGTTAGTTACCAATTGGTACCACAAGGAATTCACCCTAAAAGAGTGATTATGTTCAGTGAATAAAGTTGTGTCTCCCTTGAATTTCTCTCTCTTACACCATTGGAGAAAAATATCTTTTTAAAACTACTGAATTATACGAGTTAACAGGGAGCACAGAACATCTTTGATTTTTTTTTTTTTTTTTTTTCCCAAAACATAGTCTAGACTCAAGTTGATGGAAAAAGCTAAAAGTACATCTCTGTTCTGTTAGGGTTAAAAAACAAAATCACCATAAAGATGTGTGATCTCAGAACCACTGCTTGGTCATTATTTTGGAAACGGAAATGCTCGGAGACTGCTTTTTTAGGTAGAAGCTTGTGTAACTGCTTTTGAACTTTTGTTTCAGACAACAGCTACAGCATTCTGCAAACTGCCTTGCCAAAGAGACCAATGAATATCTAAAGGAGTTGGGGTCTCTACCACTTCCTCTATCTGCTTCTGAACAGGTAGGCACGTAGAATTTGTCTGGACATATTTTTAAATCACTCATTTCATGGAACTAGCTTAGACCACAAGCTCACAAAGCTTGAATTGGCACAGCTGAAGAGACCGCAGCCTTTTGCAGTAAAGAATGTTGTTGAAGTAGGAAACACATTAAACTGGCTACATCCTGGCTGCTTGTATGACACTGGGAAAACAATGTTTCCCAGTGGCAAGTAGGTACAAAGCTAACTTGCATGAGAATAAGAAGCCATAAGTGTTTGGGGAGAGCCGAGTATGCAATTCTGTTTTTCTGAGTAAATTTCTGAAAAATAATCTTGCTTACAAAGTGCCTGGTGATGTGAGGCAGTGTTTTAGAATAAGAACTCATAGCAAACTGCATGTCAGTATGAAATGTGATCCTGCCAAAAAGCTTTCCCTTGCATGTGATTTATTGGGGGGGGAGAAGCTGACTCACCTTGCTCATTTTTTAATAAAGCAAAACACAGTGAGGCAATGATGACGATTTTATCTTGCCAAATAGTCCTTCGAGTTCCCCTCCCTATGCGAAAGGGAAGGGGCAGTCTTCTGCTGTTGGCGTTTTCTTGCTCTACTTTCAATCACTACCACAATATTGATAAATCTGCTTTTGGGATACTGTTGTGGTATGATCTGTGGATACGGGTCAGCAGATGATGTCATAGTCTAACTCTGTATTTAAAGGTTTATGTGCCAGTTGTAAGCATGGCCACATTTTGCCTGTTTGTTCAGCAACTGTTTTTCAGTTAACCTCCCTCTGGGGAACAAAATCTTGTCATGTGCATCTTGCTGAATGCAGCAGTGACTTTTGAAGCCTAGTGAAGCCTGTTGGAGCAGTCCAGTCAAAATCTGCAGGAGCTGGCAGCCACATGCTGAGGATCTCCTCTGGCAGAAGGGTTGTTACTTCCAGATGGCTCAGATGGAAGCTGCAGTGTATTATGAGGCTGCTGTAGTGGCTTATTACAGGAAAAAATAATTGAAAATGTTTATTTCCTTGAAATGGCTGTTGAATTGATACAAACTCATTTAAGGACTACAATACTGGAAAGCCTGCAATTTGAGACAGCTGTTGGGAATCTCTCTAACGGAAAACATAAGAACTCACCAGAGTATTGAGTGTCCTTGGGACAAGCTTTTTCACAACTTCTTGTTTCCCATAACTGGGATATCACAACACTCGAAGGACACGTTCTGTGGAGGCTAAATAAGTTGACACTGTAAAATGAGGATGAAAAGGGCTATTACAGCTAATGTATTTGGAGAAAAGATAAACTGAAATGGTTATCAGGACTAAGGATATTCTCTGATCAACTAACACCAGGCTTGCAGTGTGTCATGGCTGGGAGAGACAGCTTATGAAACTGGGGTAATGGGTGTTGTCATTGGTTCTGGAAATGTGGGGCTTCCTATATTTGTAAGAAAGTTAAGGGGGTTGTCTTACCAGGACAAGAGAAAGTTAAGTACTACCAGGTTGGCTAAGTAGAGGAATAGAGGGTAAAGGCATTGTAGGTGTCCAAAAGGTACGTAATTAAATGTGGTAGATTACTGGAATGTGACTTGAATAAAAGTAATGGTGTAGAAGACCTCTCTACTTCAGACTTAAAACTAGATTGAAATTAGAGAACCTTATTGCACAAAATTATTCTGCAGTAGGCAAGGCCTAGAGCATTTGGCATAACAAATGAAAATATGGTGGGCTTTTTGTTCTCTCCAGTGCCCCAGAATGCTGGAACCAAAAGATCACTTGAATGCCAGGTTGCTGCTGTTACTAAGATGATGGGGTTTTTGGGAGTCTGACAGTTACATTATCGTGAATAGGAATTTCTGACCACTTGGTTTTGTTTCAATTCTTTAGCGCCAACAGAGGCTTCAGAAAGAACGTTTAATGAATGACTTCTCCGCGGCCTTAAATAACTTCCAGGCAATACAGAGGCGAGTGTCAGAGAAGGAAAAAGAGACTGTAGCAAGGGCAAGAGCTGGCTCCCGTATCTCTGTGAGTATTTATAGGAATTTTGTATTGATATAGTGAACTACAAGTCTTTTGAGAGATCTTGTACTTGCCCACCCGCTTCATAGCTGTCTACTGACACGTTACTGAGTGCGGATGAGGCCTCGGTGCATTAGTTTTGTCACTTCAGGTGTTGCAAGTGCTAGGCGCTCATTTCGGTGTGCTGCTTGTCAATGTTAGTACAGTAGGGAAGGAATCCTAGTAGTTGCAAATGTTGTGGAGGATGAGATGGGGAGTCAAAGTATAGTTAATAGCAAAGTATCACAGGCTGCTCTTTGCATCAGCCTGAGACTATAAAATTTAAGAGGTCAGTTGGAAGCTTACCACACCTTAAATTACATCTTAAATCTCACACTATGTTTCTTTATTTTCTTATAGCTTCTGTCCTGCTAATATCTCCAATGTATGTTCAAAACTTCTCCCTATTATGTTTTGACAAACCCCTGTGGCTACTAAGAATTCATAATAAAAAGGCCAGTGAAAGCTTTTTTTCTCCCCTTGCCTCAGGGCTTTGCGTTAAGGATGCATTCTTAATTTCTACAGAGCAACACATTTGTCAGTTGGATTATGCTCCAAAGTTTTTGCTGTGTGTTGAGAAGGAAGTGACAAACAGTCACAGCTGATCTGAGTAAACAGAGTAGCTGCTTCTGATCTCTCGTTGCCTCTGATTTGCAGAGTCAATCGGAATCTAAAAATTAAATCTGAAGATGAACCTAAATCTAATGGTAATTGGCCTAAGTTAAATCTGAAAGTTGAAGTGACAGTGGCATTCTCAAGGAATTCTCTGGACAATATTTGCCTTTGTCTTCAAGATACTACTGTTGATTTTGCAAGTGGTCCTGGTAGTCTGCAAGACTAATAAGTCACTTACCTCTTCCAGGCTGATGAACGGTTCCGAGAAGAACAGCTTGTTTCATTTGACAGGTAATAACTTCTTGTACTCTTGATGTACAGTTTTAATTACATATAATCAAAGTTTTTGTGGTAAGATATGTTATTGTAACTTGGGCCAGAGTCTGCTAGCTGAATGCAAAGAAAAAGATTTGAAATGCAATTATTATGGTGCTTGTAATATACAATGTAAAAAATTAACAGCGTATGACAGCATTTTATCCTCCTTAAATGTAGGTTGTGTGATTACTGCCCTGAGGGGGATGGTAGAGTCCCTAGTGTGTGGCATTTGGAGCACCTGGTTTTCTGGACTGTGGGCAAAAGATTACCAGACAGGATTTCTCTCACTGTGAATCTTCCCACAGAGAGCTGTAAATTTATTTCGTGGGTGCGGGTGTTATCTGGAGGCACAGTTGGAGCTATTACAGAGTGTGGTTGAGGCTGCCTTAAATTGGGAAGTCCTGGACCTTATGCACTGGCAAACTAATCCTAGAACATGCACAAGACAGCATTACTGTCACCTGTCAGACAGTTGTATCAGTTCTGCAGTAACAGTGTGCCTGCATAGTAGGTAGGTTTGTAAAACGTTATATCAACTCTGCAGTGTGAGTAAAGAGAACTCAAGACACTCCAGAAGTATCTGTGATTACTGTGACAGTTTCTGCTGTATGTATATTTGAGAAAACTGGGATGAAATCTGTTGGCCACATCTATATAAATCCTTTAACTTCTAAAATCAAGAGACCTAGCTTGTATGTCTCATCTATACATCCTGTCTCTGCAAACTGCTCTTCACCTGATCAGCTGCTTGGTGTGCATCCCCTTCATTAGCCCTGTGCTTCCATGTACTGAGTCAGGAGTGAAAACCCCAGGTTGTTCAGTTATACAGAGGCTGTGATGAGTTTGAAGGCCTTGCTCACTAAAGCAAGGGGAACCACACAGGTACCTTTTCATGCGTAGGCTCTTAGCACAGTGCGAGATAGTGGCACGCAGCAGCTACTCACACTTGAAGTTGTTCTTGTGTGCTGCTTGTCAGAAACTTCTGCCTTAAATATCTGAAAACCCTGCTGTCATTTCAGAGCTGAATTGGTGGGATGGTCAGCTGTCTCTGACCTTGTCATGTAGTTTATCTTAATTTCTTTTGGCACTTTGAGACTTTAAAACTTAGTACTTAGTGTTGTGTACCTAACCCTGGAATGTTACAGTGCTTTCCAGCACACTTCTCTTTGTTGAGAAGAGGGAGATGTTGCCCTTGAAGAACTTTCCATGCTGAACATACAGATGGCCTTATATTATAGGTACTGCCTTCACTATAATTGGTGCAGCAGTTATGAAGTACAAGCTCAACAGGAGAGAGGTAGACTGCGATGCAGAGTTACTTGTTCTTTAACATCTCTTTTTGTGTGTGATTTAATTTGAAGTTCTTACTAGACTAATAAATCAAAATACTAAAACACTTCATTTTTATCTCCAAATGCCAGATAGCAAGTGAGAATCTTTGAATCCAGATGATTGTCAGGTGTTCTTTTGTTCTGAGAACGTGCTTGCAGGCTGCTCTCTATCAAAACTTTCACCCTGATCTCTCCTTTTTTTGGATGATGGTGAGAGGGAAGGAAGGTACAGGTTTGGGGTTTTGGGGTTTTTTTGTTTGTGGGGTTTTTTTTAAAAGCAGAACTAAGATGGAGGTTTCTTCTGTAATGCTATAGATTTTCTATCTGTCGGATCCTACAACAGAGCATTCCATGCGTGTAACTGCTTTCCAGTTTCTTCACTTTTCCTGATCTGTCCCTGTTTTCAATTCTTCCAGTTTGTAACTGTTGTCACAAATCAGTCCTGTCTCAGCATACAGTTGGCAGGGCCAGGAACCTGGGGGTTGTTCTGTAGGAAACTTTTCGACTTTAACTCACTGGCGGTTTGCTATAAATGGAGCGTGGAAGTAACTGTACTCAGAGAAAGAGTTGTACTTTCTTTCCATCTCTTTCCAGTGGTGAAGATTGGAATCAAATGCAGTCTCAGGAAGAAGATGTGGCAATAACTGAACAGGACCTTGAACTCATTAAAGAAAGAGAAACAGCAATCAGGCAATTAGAGGTGACCAGTAGATCCTGCACAGTTAACAGTATTGGGAGATAAACCAAAGAAGTCGTGCAGTGCTAACTAATGGGATGGGCTGAGGAGATCTGAAGGTGGAGGAACAGAGTTCCTTGTAGAGAGGATTGATGCCAAGATCAATCTCCCTGCTCCTGTTGAAGGAGACTAGGTATATTTTCCTTCGGTGTTGACTGGTGGTCCTTCAGGATTGGTAGGAGCAACTCACGTTACAATGTTCATCTCAGTTCCATGCTGTGCTAATTGCTATTGTGATGAAACACGTACTCAGTAGCAGGAATATTGTAGGCCTTTGTGGTAATGCCAAGTTCCATAGATAGTAGCATCAAGTCACCTCAGTGAGCGATGGTATCTATTCTGACACTTTAAGCGACGTCAGTAGAGGTACTAAGAATGAGGATTAGAAAAATTGTAACCAGTGTTCGTTATAACTTGTCAAACTGTTGTCTTCAGGCAGACATTTTGGATGTCAATCAGATATTTAAGGATTTAGCCATGATGATTCATGACCAAGGAGATATGATCGGTAAGTGCGTTTGGATAATAGGAAGTTTCTTTTTAGTTCAATTACATATTTTGCCTACATAGATTAAATACTCCAGTATTTTGTGTAAAAAGTATTGTGTTTCTGACTATTTTTTTAAACACTGAAGCTCCGAAATATTTTACAATGAGATCTTTTATTTTTCCATAGATAGCATAGAGGCAAATGTGGAAAGTGCAGAAGTCCATGTGGAAAGAGCCAGTGAGCAGTTACAGAGAGCTGCCTATTATCAGGTAAATTCTGTATGCTTGTATTATTGTCAATGTGCAGTTGAGCAATAACGGAACAGGCATAACAAGACACATAGTGAGGACTGCAGCACACCAAACAAGTTATTAAAAACAGCTTGTGCAAGCTGGTACTCACTCAAAGCTGTGCTGCGAGGAATAGATAAAGCACTGGAGTCAAAAACACGGTACTGAAATTGCCGTTCTGCTTCAGAACGGTATAGTTCTGGTATATATAGTCAGTCTTTTTCTTCATGTAGGTGTGCTCAGCAAGTTTAAGTGTTTAGCTATCTCTGCCATTCTTGGAAGTTAGCAGAACAGTTAAACAAGAACAAATTCTTACGTTCTATCCATCTTGTAAACATATCAGCCAAGACACTGATGTGCAAAAATCCTTGCCTAGACTTGGGGAAGCTTCTGGTGACTGGGATTTGCAGCACCCGTCTTTCTAACTGCTGAGTTTCTATCCTGTAGTCTGTCCTTCCTGTCCCATCAAATCTTTTGCAGTGGTTCTCACTGCTGCTTAAATCTCCTTTGCATAGGATATTCAGTGTTTTCTGTAGGTTCCTTTAATCATTATTGTCCCTGTAGGTTCAGGTTCTGTGAAGAAACAAGGGTTCTGCTTCAGTCAGTCCCATATGGAGTTTCACTGCTGGGACTTCAGGCTTCCACGCAAGATAAAAAATTAGACTCTTTCAAGCTGCTTGCTAAGTGGGGAGGTACTAGAAGGCAGTAAAACCCCAGTGCTGCTGCACAGGAGGGAAAGTAGCTTTTACCATCTGGCAGCATTTAGTAGTAGTCTCTCCATGGCTTCCTTTATAAAGTTTGAGGCATGTTATAAATCTAAGTTTGGGACCTATTGGACATGCATTGGATGTGTTTTTCTGGATGGAGAAAGAAGATACGAAGTTAAAAATATTTGGTGTATATGGACAGACTGTGGTTTCCTATGATGAATACAGCAAAGCTGTAAAATCAAAGTACAGTAACTGTATATTAAATAATTTAAACTGTAGAAATGCAATACTATTTCTACACCAACTCCAAGTGTCCAAGGGGAGATTGTATCTGAGAACCGCATAGCAGTTTTATTAGTCTTACCTGGAAAATCTAAATAGCTAGAGATGTCTGGCTTTCCTTTGAAGCCATGGTGTTGTCCCTTAGGATGAAAAACACATGGTAGGTGTTGTCAGGTTGAAGTAAAAAAAAAAAGAAAAAAAAAAATTTTCTTTAAGAGAAGCAAAACTTGTCATATTTTGACCTAACTGCATCTCTTAGATCACTGTGCTCCTAAAACTAAAAACATTTGTAAGATCATGCATTAAGGAACACTTATAAGCATTCAGACTACGCTGGTTACTTCTCTTGAATATAAGTATGGGTATCAAGTGCTCTAGTTCACCGAAGTCAGTAATGTTAACTGGTAGACTTACTCTTTCCTCTTGTCAACTGTTCCTGGTGTCAGTGGCTTTTTTTCTTCTTTTATTAGAAGAAATCCCGTAAGAAGATCTGTATCCTGATTCTTGGTCTTGCTGTGGCTTCTATAATCATAGGATTCATTATCTGGCAGACAACAAAATGAAATCTGCACATGGAACCTAATCTCATTGCTGAGATTTTTTTCCCTCAGAGCGAGCAGGCTGACTAGTCTTGGAAATGAATTAACCATCCTGAGAGAGCACAAGCTGGAACTACTTCTAGTAATAGATATTAGCAACTAATGTGCAGATAACTAGTATGTGGAATTAGTGAACCATGGAGACAGTATTTATCAGTTTACATGCAAATTATATTGTTTTATGTAACTAAAATCTTGTGGGTTTGCTTTCTGTAATGTATTATTCCCTGTCCCAACTGTATGCTGAAGTGTGATCAATAATTGGAGATGTCTTGTCAAAAACAAGTGGCACAACTTTAACATTTTATGTGTATAGGTAACTTTGTTGGACTGGAATAAGAATGATATTCAAAGAGGGCACAACACCAGTTCACATTACCTTAATCTAGCGGTTTCTAAAGTCTCCAGTATCTGCCCCACGGTTTTGTTAGTCTCCAAGTGGCTGTGCTTCTAGATTCTCTTGAAGAGAAAGATGTTTTTACAGGTTTGAAAAGCAAGGAGAAGTATGCATGGATGATAGCTGGAACCACTGTGTGCTGGTTGGTTTAGCCTTGAGACTCGTAACTCTGTGTTGTTTAATTTTTTGAGCATGGTTGGGGTTGTTTGGGTTTTTTTTTCCCAAAATGCATCATTTGAGAACAGGATGTTCTTTGACTTATAATCTAACAACGCAACTTCCTTAGAGAAACTAGCTGGTGGTTTATTATTGGACTAATAAATCACTTCCAATGCTGACTCTCAAGCACTAGAAATACAGAGTTTAGCTGCTCGCTCCTAATTGTAGAAGCTTCCAGGGAGAAAATCACTCAAAGATGAGAAAGTGGGCATCTAAGTTTACAAGCTAGCAAGATAGATGAGTATTAGTTGAAATCTTGCTTCTGAAGAAGTACTCCTGAAGCTCACTCGTAGTGTATTAGTAAATATTATGTGTGGTTTGTGAACATCTGGTATTTTCCATTCTTTATGAAACAGAAAGTACAGAAACTGGCTGAGTGAAGTGCTAGATTTTTCAGACTGAGGATGTGTGTGCAAATGAAAAAGATCGCTGGTTCCAACTGTCTTGCTAGTAGAGCAGGACAGAACATAGCAGCCACTCCCTGCTTCGACGTAGCTCTGAACTGACATGCACTGAGGGAACAGTAATCTGTCCAAGCCCAACAGAGTGTGGTAAATGCAGCGTACTGACCCATTTTGTATTTAATCCTTATTCCATGTCTCCTGTATAATAAAGTAAATGTGAAAGCTGGGAAGGGAGTGTGTTCTCCCAATTGCACAGTGGTTTGCACTATTGCGCCATCATTCCATCTAATAACCATCAATAAACACTTTTAAAAGCCGATGTCAAAGCTTCTTTCTCTTGCAGTTTAGACATTGGCGCGGGGATGTTTGCAGCTCCCTCTGTAAGCAGGGTGGATGACTTTGTATCAGCAACAGCAGTGTTTCCTCCAGCTTTAGTTCTGTGGTCCCTGATGAATGAAACTAACTGAAAACACTGAATGACTTTCACATGCACATACACAAAACTCCTATGCAGAGCCCTGTACAAGAGCTGATCACAGAAAAATAAATCTGATGCCCCAAAACAGCATTCGGTCAACTTTGACTAGTTGCCTGCTGATAGAACTTCAAGTCTTTGCTGAGCCTGCATGGTAAAATCTGGGAAGGGAACTTTGTGTTGTTCTGCTCCTTATTTAAAATAATGGTAGAGCCTGCTGCTTTGTGCACTGCCCGCTGCAGGGATGTCACATCTCTGTATGACAGTGACGGCGCTTACCTCATCCCCATGCCTAAAAGGGAGCCTGGGTGCATTATTTGTGGGATCTGTCCTCCCTCTAGCCTGTTTTAGTCCTCTGGAAATGGCAACCGAGAATGCCAGTCCAGCTCGCTGGATTTGAGATTGCTGCAATTGCTTGACTCCTTTCTCCTTACCCTTGAACTTAGCGGTGGAACTGGTACAGAAAGTGTTTAACAGCTGTCTTGACTAACATTTCTGAGCGTGAGAAATCACTATCGGAAACTCTTTTCTCTGTTGCTGCAGCGTTCTGGCACTAAGCATTCCTGGCTCTTGGATGTGTTTTCTACCACTCTGGGGGATGCTGGAAACTTGCTCTAGAAATCTGGCGCTCGCCGTGAGAGCCAGCACGGGGATAAGCTGGCCCGTGCCGCTCGCGGAGGTGCGCCTGCAGTGTGCAGGGGTGCGAGGTCCTCAGCCCAGCACCTCTCGGGGGAGCTGCGGCTCAGTGGGATAACATTGGAGGAATAGGATTTCTCCCTCGTATAAGCTCAGTTGTGTGTACTTGTAGCAGAGCACATGACCCGTGTTACCTGCCATCTGTTTTCTGTCTGCTGTTCTCTAAAAAGCTGAGACGCTGAAACGCTTGCCAAAATGGAGCTTTGGAAACCCATTACGGAAGGGTTCAATGCGGGTTATTCCCCTGCTGTTAAAACTTTTTGCCATCCCCCCCCCGTCAGCCCCTTCCTCCTCCTCCTCCCACAGCGGGAAGGGGGGTGGCCACCAGCTGGGACCCAGAGGGTGCAAGGGTGGACAGGGGTGGCGAAAGGAACCGGTGCTGCTCCCCAGGCCTGGCACTGCTCCTGCTCGCCGGGCCCGGCACTGCTCCTGCTCCCCGGGCCGGCCGCTCTCCCCAGGCCCGGCACCGCTCCCCAGGCCCGCACTGCTCCTCGGGCCCACACTGCTCCTGCTC